>JAQQSV010000227.1:89645-178991 GCA_028646515.1 Pseudochirops corinnae
GCCTGAAGGTATGTGGAGGTGAAGTGACTTGTCCAGGGTTACATAGCCAACATACATCAAAATTTGAACCCAAGGCAAGAGGCAGAACTTGAACCTAGGTCTTCACAACTTCAAAACTACCTCCCAATCCACTATTCCTCTGCCTTAAGCATGCTTATACTCATTTGATCCTCATAACAGTCCAATTGTTGAGGGAGGTAGTGAAAGGATCATTATCCACATTTCACAGATGAGGAAACTGAATCTCAGAGAAGGGAAGTGACCTGCCCAAGGTCACATAACCAATTTGGTGGTGAAACCAGGACTACATTAACATATAAGCCTTTTGACTCTTATCCCAGTGCTTTTTCCAGTAAATAACTCTCCCTCTATGAGAGTGAGCATATTTCAAAGTTCCAGATATGTGAAGTTTTCTATCCAACCTCCCACAGCAGAAAGAGAGAGGAAGAGAGGGAAGAAAGAAAAGCACCAGTTTTGGAATCAGGAGGAACCAAGTTCAAATCTGGCCTTAGACACTTATTAGCTGGGTGACCCTGAGCAAGTACTTTAACCCAGATTGCCTCAAAAAAAAAATGTAAAAGAGGAAGAAAAGGGAGTGAGAAAAGGGAGTGAGAAAAGGGAGAGGAAGGAAGGAACTGGCCTCAGTGAAGTTTTAAGTTGTTTGAGACCTAAGGTTTTGTTCTTACAGATTTTCATGACACAGCAAACAGGGGTGATTGTATGTCTTGCCGTCCTCACCACACACATGATGCAAGCTCTTTGGGCACAGGTAGCCCACTCTGGGAATGACCTTGTACTGCCGGCACATGTCAGACTCCTGAAAAGGAACCAAATGAAAACAGTCACTTTGTATATGACCTCTTTCTTGAAAGGTAGAGTTTGCATTACCTCTCTTCCAGGAACCCTTTAAAAGAAGAAATGAAGAGAAGCAGATAGTTTCTTCTATAGGTGACAGAGACAGAACAGGGCTTCAGACATTGAATGTCAGCCTTAGAACAAAGAATGTTTCTATTTGTCTATATCTGCCATTTTCTTCCTTGTGAGCTGGAGTATGGTTCCCCAACTCCCTCTTAGTAGGCAAAAAAAAAAAATTCTTAATGCAGGAAGGCAATAACTCAAGGTTAATTGCTGAACTTCTGTTCATTCTAGAAGACCTTCTACATACATCTTGTGAAACTGGTAGATAATTTAGGGCTGATGATAGCACAGACAGAAACAAGCAATTTGTGGATAAGCCTAGAATCTCTCTTTAGTCCCTCAAAGTAATTTCTTTGCCTTCCTTAATTCCTTGTGTAAGCTACCAAGGGCACACCACTAGTCTGACTCAGGTTTTTTCCCTATATTCTCTCTGGAAAATCAGCAGCTTAAGATGTGGTCCTACAATTTTACTACAGAAGGGGGAGAGAGAGATTTCAATAGTTATACTCACCACAGAAATAAATGGTTTACTCTGATCTTTATCTTCTTCCAGAGATTGGATAGATGGCTTTTCTTTATTTCTCTTCTCAGCTTCTTTTTTCCTTTAGAATGGGAAGAAATTTATGAATGTTCTAAATAGATCCTCTGATTCTTATACATACACATATGTGTATACATATATATATATATACACACACACCCATATATATGACATTTTTTTAACTTAGATATAGTATATATGCAACTTCAACCTATCCTTTGAAGACAAACTCAGATATGGAAATAGAGCATCTATCCCAGAAACCAGAGGAGGATGTTAGCTAGAGAAAGTAATAGGCTCAAAGGAAGGCTTACTTTGAGGAGGCAGTAACCTGTAGAACCTGAGTCTGAGAAATAAGGATATCAGAGACTCTAAGAGAGGCTAGGCTTTGGCACATGCATTCACCCTCACTCACATGATTTCTCGGCACATGATACATTTGTTCCTGTAGAATTTTCCATTGGCATCATAAACAGGTTTATTCTCCCGGGTGCATATGAGGCTGTCACCTCTTATAAAGTCCTTAAACTCCTGGCATAGTTCCTAGTAAAAAAGGGAGGAGAAAGAAGAATGTGACCTTAATGTATATATGTCCTGAGCTCATGTGCTTCAGTGCTTTCAGAAACCTATTTTAAGATGGCAGGTAAGAAAAAAATAATTATTATTCTGAAGGCCTCTTAGGACTGGTTTCCACAAGAAAAGTGAAGAAAAGACAGAATTCCTCAACCCAGCTTACCCTAAAAGTTGAAGACTGTGTAGACTTTTTATGAGATTCCAAAGGATTTGTTTCAGTGAGGCCAGTGAGCTCAATTGTTTCCCTTTCATTACCTTCTTTCTTCCTGGAGAGGAAAAAAAAAAGAAAATTATCTTAGTTGATATTATGTTGATTTTTTAAAACATTTTAAAATTTAATTTAAGCAAATATTTCTCCAGTTTAAATCCTTTGGTCAAATAGCTTCTTCAACAGGTCAAAATATCGGTGATTTAGTCATTGGGGATGCTCAAATGGTTGATACAATCCACAAGGCCTTGGGTCCTTAAAGGGTTATAAGATGACAGATTTAGAGAAGGTCCTCAAGATGACTTATAGGAGACTATCCAACTCTCTATTTGTGATCCTGCTAATACAGAAACAAACAAACAAAAAAAGCCTCTGACCTTGAGTGGCTGCCACGACTAAGAGAGAGTGGCCAAAGGTTTGGACAAAGTGATGATACCCATTTTTCCTCTAGCAGTTTTGTACTTTGCAATGTCAGGGACCCAGAACAGCTAAATCCCAGGCAACCCAAATTTAGTTGATTTCATCACTGGCTCCATTTTGCTTTACCCTACCTGAGAGTAGAAAAAGGGGAACTAACTGAGTAGGGCAGGGGAAGGTAAGTTCCTCCTTCCCACTGGGAATCCTAATTTGGGGTGTGAGATGGGGCAGATAAGAGTAATGACTTCAATTGTTTGTTTTTTTCCAGATCTACAAGGTGAGGCTTCCAGATCAGCTAGTGGGTCACCATATACTGGTTGTGAAGCCCTAGTTCAGGCCTCTCAAAGTCAATAGCTACACAGTCAAACTGAGTAGTCATCTAGCAAATTCAGTGTCCATCTATCCATCATTATCACCAAATCCCATGATGTTTACATCTACTCAATAATAAAGATGGTTATCTCAATATTCTAGCTCACTTTTTTTCTAATGTTTTCTACAGACAATTCTGTTTGTTTCAATTCCCATAGAAATATCAACTATAGCTTCCAAATCCATAGACATTTTAAGAATGGAAAATTCTGTTTCCTTTTAATTAGGCCTTTAAGAAAGGAGAAAAGTGAATGGTAGTCTCCCTTTAGCCTAACAACCCTGTCTGTCTACAACAATGATAGCTACTAAGCCATTTTCCCGGAGAGTAGCAGAGGCATAACAACCTTTACTCACACTATAGCTTGAACTTGAGCTGGGTCAGCAGCCCTGGAACACACATGACTGTCACTGCTCCGCTGGTTCTGGGCGTTGTGACATTTGTCCTGCCAAAGCAAAGGAATATGTTACCATGTCTTTGAATCTCCCATGCAACACTAAGCTGCATTAGGATCACTGGAACATCCGGTACAGAGAAAGTGAAAATTTCACAGTCCTCTGCCCTACTACAACTGGAGTCCATTGCTTTCAAGAAGAGCAACCAAAATGTTGAAGGGCCTCAGTCATACCATTAGAGAAATGGCCAAAGGAACTAGGGATATTCAGCCTAGAGAAGAAAAGATTGAGAAAGGACAGGTATACAAGTATTTGAAGGACTATCATGAGTAAGAAGAATTAGGCCTCTTCTGCTTGGACCCAAAGAACACAAGTAGGAGCAATAGGGAACATTTGCAGAAATACAGCCTCAACAGAAAAGGAAGAAAATATGATTAGGCCTGCCCACCAATGGAATGGGATGACTTGTAAGATAATAGCCAAACCCCTCCTCCAATCCCTAATCCCCTCCCTTGAAATCTTTCATCAAAGGCTGGATAATCAAGCACTGAAGATTATTGTTCAGGGGGACTATTGTTTAGGTAGAGGTTGAGGTGGGTCATTTTTAAGGTGCCCTCCAACTCTGAGATTCTCCAAGTGGCCTGTAGGCATCTTAGAGTCAACAAGTCCAAAACCAAACTTTTAGTTTTCTCCACAAGTTCTACCCTCTTCTGAACTTCCTTATTACCATCAAGAACACCACCATCCTCCCAAGCACTCAGTCTGGCAACCTTGAGATCATCCTCAACTCCTCACTTACATTCACCTCACATAGTCAATCTATTGCTATATCTTCCTGTTTATACTTTTATAATGTCTCACCTATATGTCTATCACCATCTTTCTGCCATCATAGCTGCCCCCCTGGAGCAGGCCCTCATCATGTCATGCCCAGACTTTTACAGTAACTTAGTGACTGGCTTCCCTGAAGCACTTCTCTCAATGCCAGTCCTTCATCCACTCAGATGTGAAAGTCATCTTCCAAGAACAAAGTATTGACCATGTTACCCTATTGCTCACTAAACTTCAGTGACTCCCTGTTGCCATCAGGATTAACTATAAAAACCTTTATTTGGCTTTTCAAGCCCTTCACAGCCTGGACATTTGCAAATTTTTCAGTTGTCTTACACTTTATTCCCTTCCATATACTCTACAATACAGCAACACTGGCTTTCTTACTCTCCCTCATACAGTACAATCCATCTTCTGACTATCTTTTCATTGACTATCCCTCATTCCTGGAATGCTCTTCATCTTTGCCTCCTGGACTTCCTTCAAAATTCAGAGTTAATCCCACCTTAGGCAAGAAGCTTTTCCTGGTCCCTTTCCCACTGTTACCCCTCCTGGTGGCTTCCCTGCGAGATTACCTTCCTTCCATTTACACCATATATATTTTGCAGGTACATAGATGTTTGCTCTTGTCTCCCCCAGGGTTAGAAATGTATTGATGGAAACCACAAATGATGCTCTCTAGTGGATCTCTGGGTTTTTGTGACACTATGCTCCCTTGATTCTACTCCTATTTATTTTACCACTCCTCCTTAGTCTCTTTTGCTGGATTATCATCCACGTTATACTCACTAGAAGAGTATAGATGTACCCTAGAATCTAGAAAGATATGCCCTCTTCTCCTGAGCCTTCTCCTCTGTCTATAACTTTTTTTAATGGTTCAGCTTACATGGAGCTAATTATCATCTGTATGTAGAAGATTAACATATCTAAATGGCCAGGTCTAATTATTCCTCTGAGTTCAATACTTGCATCATCAGCTTCCTAGTGGACAATTCAAACTGGACACACAGTAGGCATCTCCAACTCAAGATGTCCAAAACAACTCCTCTTTCCCAAGCTTTCCACCTCCCCCCCTTTCCATTTCTATCAAGGGAATCATCACCATTCCAGTCATACAGATTCTTGGCTTGGGTGTCATTATTGTCTCTTTGTTGGCCAATCAGTTGCCAAATCTCATCATTTCTATCTCTACACATCTCTTCTATATTAGATCTCACTACTTACATGGCCACTACCCTAGTTCAGGTCTTCACTACCTTTTGTTTAAACTATTGTAAAAGCCTCCTAATCAATTTCCCTTCCTCAAGATCCTCTCTGTTGAAGTACATCCTCTGCACAAATTCCAAAGTAATATTTTCAAGCATAGGTCTATGTTGCTCTCCTTCCATACTCCACTGGTTCTTAATTATCACCAAGATCAAACAAACTCAGTTTGATATTTAAAGTCTTTTACATCCTGACCCCACGTTACTTTTCCAACCAAGGTTACTCCCCTTCATAATATTATTATCCACCCAAACTAACCTACTTACAGTTCATTTTATAACACCTATCTCCTGTTTCTCTGCCTTTACAGTCTGACCCCCCTGCCCTGAATGCATTACTTCTTAATATCCTCCTACACATTCAGCTCCAGCATAGTCTTCTACATGAAGACTTTCCTGATTGCCACCCCCAGTTACTAGTGTTTTTTTTACTCCAAAGTAATCTTGTGTCTCTATTGAATCTCTTTCCCATAAACCAATATATGTACATTTTATATTCCCCACATAGACCGGAAACTCCTTGACAGTAGAAACTGAATCACTTTTGTTTTGTATCCTCAGTGCTTAGCACAGTGCCTGGAATGTAGGGGTGATCAGTACATGTTCTTGACCTATTGATTGATTGGGGAATAAACTGGTCCTAGGATAAAGAGGAGTGGATAAAAATGGTAGTATTGCAGATGATCATAAAGCCATATTTTTTTATAACTTAAAGGGACCTTGAATTTTATATAATTCAGCCCGTTCAAGAAGCTAAAGTCCAGAAAGCTTAAGTAATTTCCACATAGTCACATAAATGACTAATAGAACTTAAGTCTATTGTCACAATGAGATCTTGCTGTGTTTAAGAAGCATGTTTAGTACAATTTTATTTCAGAGAATATTGGGTCCTTGAGAGTAGGAATTGTTTCCTTTCTGTCCTGTAGCACTTAGCATAATGCCTGGTACAAAGCAGGTACTTAATATATGCTTATTTATTGATTGATTTTAGATGGGAAAAGAAGGAATATAAAATTACAATGAACAGGTCAACTTTTCTCTCGAATCCCCTTTTACCATGTGCCAAGCACCAGGATGTTATGCAGCATGTTATGGGAAAATCTGCTCTGGTCTCAGCTAGCCGGCTATCTCTCGTTGCTCTGTTTGCGCCTGGCCTGATCAAATAATTTTTTTCTGTCTACATCACTGTTGAAATTTAAGAACTGAACAAGAAGAATTGGGAGCCATGATGATAGACACAGTTGACTCAATGCAAATGTGGATATGTTGGGTAGATCTGGAGAATTCACGGGAGAGAAAGGTGAAAGGATATAGAGAAAAAGGCAGGAGAATTTTTCTTTTCATGTGAATTACACTATTATAAAATTGGAATGAATCTGAGAGCTGAGCTAGTCTAGCCCGTCCTTTCCTTATCTTACAGATGAGGAGGCTGAGGCCTAAAAGGTTTACTTGGCATACATTTCACTTGCCCAAGGTTATAAAACTAGAAAGTACCAGAGTTAAGATTCAAACTCAGACTTCTGCCGCCAAATTCAGAACTCATTCTACTCTGCTCCATTTTGGTCCTATCTTAATTGTCTGAAGGGAATGGTCTGCAATGTCTTTATTCACATATATATGGCCAAAGGGCAGATGAAGACTTCAACAAAACTAAGCTTGTGTTCTTTGATGTATGCATTCCTGCTTCTCCGGGAGAAACTGAAGATGCAAAAATAAAACACTATTCCATAGGATCCTAAAGCCCAGACTCCACAACAGAGTGGTGGAGAGTAAGCAGAGAGTAAGCCTTTAATACATGATTTTATATTCATTCATTCATTCACTACTAAACTAGAAGGAAAGGCTCAGGAGATATCCCATCTCCTGCTCACTCTAGAGAGTCTAGAGAATCCCTTCAAGAGCATCTTTTCTTAGAGTCAGTGAATCCTGAAACCAGAAAGCTACTTTCCACTAATTGGGACATGAAAAAGTGACAGGATAATGGTTATTTATGGATATAATCAAAGAGCAACATCACAGATAATTGGCAGCTGGCAGTAAGGACAGACACAGGCCTGAGGTCAGAAGGGTCCGTATGTGATCTGGAAAAGTGGATGATAAATACCTGGTTACCATCTGCTTTATTGTCATTTACCTTGTTTTCTTCTTTGCTTCTTTTTGTTTCATTGGCTTCTCTCTCCCTAGAATAGAAAAGATGGTCTTTATCTATACCATGTGTATTTGAGCCAAACCTCTCCCCCATCCTAATTACTGCCAAATGGAATCTTTAACACTTTGAAATATAGTCTGGCATTTGCCACTTGCATGACTGTGGACACATCACTTAACTATTCTAGTTTCTGGTTTCCTCATTTCTAAATGAAGACTTCAGACTAGATGGCCTCTCAGGTCGTTTCTCACTCTAACCTTATCATCTACAATTTTATCCATGTGGATGCTCCATCTCCCAATGCATGACACAGTCCATTTGAGCCTCAGTTAACAGTCTCCATGAGTTGTTGTCACCAAAAAAAATCAACATGTAGTGACCAATCAGTTCTCTAGTGATGCATCTTTCTGTATTTACCTCAGTTGGCCCTTGAACCCCATATACAGCCTGAACTCTTTAGAGCTGTACTCAAAGTCTTCCCAGTTGAGTATCATGTGCCAGATCTTTTACTCAGCTAATAGAGATTTCAGGACCCCTTCTCCCACCTTAAGGTGGGAAAATTCAGGAGAAATGAATGAGTATCCTATTTTAATTCAATTAGAACTAAACTGTAAAAGCGATTTTCTGATCAGATCTAAATTCTTGGAATCTTTTCAGATATCACTGAATACCATCTAACAAACCTGAGTCAACATGGAATTGATCATATGAGTGAGGTCAGAGTTTTTATGGGAGCCATAGAGAAGCAAGTTTTTTTCAGTACATGCTGAGGTCTTTGCTCCCACTTCTTCTCTGCTGAGACTCCCGGCTATCTTCCTAATGGAGGAGTGCTATGGCGCATTTTTATATATGGAAGTACAGGTGGAATGAATGGTGCTATCCCAACATCAGTTCAGATCTATGAGGCACTCCTGAGAAGAAGAGATGGTGCCTGAGGGTCCAACTGTGAAATTCAGTCCCCTCCCTGCTTGAGGACATTTTCTTTCACAACTGAGTGGAAAGGGAAGGATATTGAGCAGGGTAGTGGAAGATTGTATTCTACCTGTCTACTGGGAATCCCACCAAAATAAGGCATCAGGTTTTCAGAAGAAAGGTTGACAATGTCAGATGGGTTGACAGATTTATAAATTGAAGCTTCTAGTAGCTCCCCATCACATTTATCAAAACTCATTTCTACTTCTTCAAATTAAGGGTAATTAACCCAGACCCAGTCCCAGTCCCAGCAAATTTGTGATTGATTATTGTGAAATGTCAGCTTCAGTTCTCCAGATGAATTTGTCTAGACCTAGCTTTACTATAATTACAATAAAAATGAAAGACACTTTCCAAATCCATGACCATTTTAGAAATTGTTATTGAAATTCTACTTCCATTAGACATTTGAGCCTTGTAGATACATAGTCATGGATATAAACTCTGTAGCTGGATGAGGCACCCAGCATGTTTGATTTTAACAAAAGCTTATAGAATCACTGATACAGAATGGAAAAGGACCTTAAAGGTTATTTAATCCTACTCTGTCATTTTACAGATGATGGAAAAAAGGTCCAGAGATATAGGGACCTGCCCAAGGTAATACCTTTGGTACTATAGCATGAGCCCATTTGCAGACCCCATTACTCACAACATAGCTTGGCACATGGCACATTTATTGAGGTGAGTTTTGCCATCAGGGCCCCGAACAGGGTCATTCTCTCTGGTGCAGATATATTTGCCATTACTCATTTGACTGCGGTACTCGTTGCACTGGTCCTGTTGATAAGAAAATACATTACCATTCTGATTAAGTTTGAGTTATTCAAATATTATTGGGTTGGTTTTAGATCATGATAACATAAATACATATACTACCTGTATATATCCTATGTAAAGCATATAACAATAATGTATATGTATATGTTAGATACTGTATGCGTATATATACATATATGCGTACATACATATGTGTGAGGATATATATTATTGCTATGTGCTTTGTATAAGGTGTATATAAGTGGTATATATTTTATGTATATATACAAACACACATACATACATACACTTAGACATATATACCCTGTTGAGAGATAGGTACACACATATACATACATGCATGCATGCATGCATAAATACATATGTACCTACATATATCTACCTAAAAATATATGAACGAAGACTTTTGAGACATGACACTTTGGGGATTTATTTATATAGACACCTACATAAAGCTCTCCCCTCCAGGTTTCCCAAAAGTTAAGATCAATAGATGATACAGAGATAGAGATATTTTTGACTGATATATATAAACACATAATCACTCATCACATCATATAATCACTATGTAAAGCACTTTCCATGCATAATTTCATTTAAGTACCACAATAACTCTTCACTGTAGCTCTAGAAGTATCATTGTCTTGATTTTACAGAGGAAGAAACTGAAGTTCTAATGGTTGGTACATTGTTCATAATTATTATGACAGACTAGGGTTTGAACTCATGCACTCCCTACTAAAATGCCCCTACTTGGGGCATTGGCTCTACCTCTCTACCACTAACAGAGGATGTTAAAGCCTAGGAAATAGCTTCTGAACTGAAAGCAACTTGGGAAAATGCCCAGTGAATGTCCCTAGTGAAGATGAGGACAATGACGATGACGATGATGGTGATGATGATGAGAGCTAACACTTACAGAGCACTTATTCACAGTGTCAGGCACTGTGCTAAGCATGATTTACAATTATCTTAAGTTTAATCCTCACAACAACCCTGGGAGGTAGGTGCTATTATCATCCCCATTTTACAGATGAGGAAACTAAAACAAACAGAGGTTAAGCTACTTGCCAGGGTCATACATATGATTAGTGATTGAGGTCAGATTTGACCTCAGTTCTTCCTGACTCTATGCACTGAATCACGTCGCTGTTATGGATGAGGAATCTGAATTTCACAGCTAGGGGAAGTGACTTGTTCCAAAAGGAGTTCATACAGAAATTGAAACTAGACCCAATTCTCCCCACATGCTAATCAGTGTGCTTTCCATTGCACCTAATGGACTCCAGTCTTTTCTGTTGATCTGACACAGTGCGTCCTGTGCATCCTGGGAGAAGCCCCTATCAAGAAGATGAATATAACTAACATATTTTTTCCATCTTAATTTGAAACTTCACCAAGTCTGTATTGTTGAAGGGAAAATGTTTTGTAACCTCAACATTCTACAGCTGTTAGCTGTTAGCAATATTGTTACCCTCACAACCTTTGTCTGCTCTATCCACATTGAACACTAGATGGCAGTCGTGCCCTGAGTAAAAAGACTCCGCAGTCTCATAGTTTCATTCTTTAAGATCACTTTATAAGAAAGCACCAAAGGGATCTTAAGGCTCATCTAGTGCAACCCAGTCATTTTATATCAGAGGAAACTTATGTCCAAAGAGATTGAGGCACTTGCCCCAGGTCACACAGTTAGTAAACAGCTAATTTCAGGTCTCAAATTCCAAAGTCACTCCTTCCACTATGACTTGTTGTCTCTTAAACTCATTAGGGTCATTGCTTAAATTTGTAGAGAGCCAAATAGCTTAACAGGTGCCCTCTCCACAGCACTAGCTTTCTCATCGGTCAAAGGAGTCTAAGAGTATTTATCTTCAAGCTAAGTCATCATCATGGGAAATTGGAAGAACACTTAACTAGGACTTATTGATGGAGCCAAGATTCAAACAAAGGCTTCTACCTAGCTGCAGAATCTTGGGGATAAGTCAGTGTCCCTCTCTGGGCTTCACTTTATTTATCAGTGAAATAAAACTATTAAGTTAAATAAGCATTGAGGTTTCTTTCAGCTCGGATTCTGAGAAAGAGGAAGTGACTAGTCCAAAGTTTTATGGAGAGACTGCAGTCATGCCAGAACTGGAGGTCAGGTGTCCAGATGCTTTCCTTAATGATATCAGTCTATCCCAGTAATTGCTGTCTCTGGGTGCTGTCAGTTGTAGAGCTAATACTACCACCTGGACTACCAAATTTATCTCCCTTTTCCTTCAGACACTACGACTGAGTTATTGAAGTGTGTGTGTGTATACCAGCCTTTGGCCCATCCTACAGAATCCTAAAACAGAAAGTTTGTGTCCAAAAGAATGAGCTGAAGACGTGGGTAATAATTGCCCCTCTCAGTTGTTGGTCACTGAGTCACTAAATAACAATGAGTTGACTCTTACCTTATCTTTGCTGTTTTTTTCTTCACTGTTTTTCTTTTCTTGAGCTTCCTTTTCTCTGTAAGAGAGAGAAAAAGGGCATTGGCTTCTGCAAAGGGAGGAGAATGGTATAGTGGAAAAAGATCTCACTATGGCCTCAAATGGCCTAAGGTTGAATCCCAGGCCTTCTTCTAAATATCTGTGGCCACGGGGGCCAGTCACTTAACATCTCTAGGCCTCAATTTTCTTATCTCTGAAAGGAGGAAAGCCCAAGGTGCTTTCCAATAGATCAACTATTTCTTGAACTTCCCAGTGGTTGAGTTAAATTAATTTCTGTAGTACTTTGATGTCTAATGCCATCACCCATACATAGTATCATCAGATGTGAAGGCAGAAGGATTATAATACTGGACCTAGAGTCAAAGAACCCAGGTTCAAACCCCTATTCTACTGCTTACTAGCTATATGACTTTGAATGCAATACTTTTTGTCTATTGATCTATTTCCTCATCTGCCAAATGAGGGAGGATTCATTTCGGGATCTCTAAGGTCTCTTCTAGATATAAATCGAATGATCATCTTGGGTACAGAACCAAAAACAGTTTCCAGCCCTCTCATACTCTTTTCATGGCCACAGCTTGTCTCCATGAAATTATCTCTAAAACCTGCCCCAGCTTCCCCCTCTGACCTTAATTTTGATCGTATCCCTCTGATTACTGTGTTCAGGCCGGGCTGAACACTGGCCTGGAACATCGTGTGTGCTTTCCACCCTCTATGTATCACCCCCAGTATCCCAGTCTAGTACACCTTCTCTCTGTCTATTTGCTGTTCCATCTACTGCCTCCTTCCTCTTTCCTGAGTTATCACTGATTGGTATAAAATACTCCCTCCTCACTTCTACCTGGTAGAATTTCTAACTTCCTTTCAATTACACTTCAAATTCACTTCACATTCAACACTGGTTTGTTATTGGTCCTTCCCAATTTCGAATTATTTTGTATGTACCAATCTCTCTAGATTTGTTTCTCACCCCCCCCCCCCCAATAGACTGTAATCTCTCTCAGTGCAGAGATTGTTTTTCATTTTGTTTTTGTAATCCCAGAAATTAGCACAATACCTTATACACAGAGGGAACTTGACAAAGGCCTTAGGATTGAAGTAGATCCTTTAAGATCTGACTGTAATGATCTCCTCTCAAAAAAACCTTCTCCCATCTTACCCCAGGTAAGATTGATCTTTTCCTCCTCTAAACCCACAGTACTTTGTTTGCACCTGGCTATTGGTACATCCCAAATGACCCATGTCACTATTATTTATGTATGTATTCATTGTTTGTTATTCAGTCATGTCCAACTCTTTGTGATCCCATTTGGAGTTTTCTTGGTAGAGATACTGGAGCGGCTTGCCATTTCCTTCTCCAGCTCATTTTACAAATAAGCAAAGTGAGGCAAACAGAGTAAAGTGACTTGCCCAGTGTCACACAGTTAGTAAGTGTCTGAGGCCAGATTTGAACTCTGGAAAATGAGTCTTCCCAACTCCAGGCCAGTCACTCTATGGCCTGTACTACCTAATTGCCCAATGTATGCATGTGTTATATTCCTCAATTAGGTCTCGAGGCCTTGTTCCATGAGCAACAAAACCCTATTGTTCTTAAAAGTTTCCATTTCTACAGTATTTAAAATTTACAACAGGCCTGTGAAATAAGTAGCACAGTTATCATCCCCTCTTGGCAGATGAGGAAACTGAGGTTCTAGAAAGAAGTGATTTACCAAGAGTCACATCACTAGTAAGTTGGAGCTGACACTCCACCACTTGTCTTCTTCCTCCAAGTCTAACCCCTCATCCACTGTATTATATTGCTTTGGTGCCCAACCCAGGACCTCCAAAAGCCTAGGCCCCCAGTGCTTGGCCTGGATGTACACTTGTCTCACTCTCCCTCGTTTCTCAACCATCTATGTTCTTCCCCTTCTTCCCATTTGACTGGAGGCTCCTTGAGAGTAGGTCTTATGTCCTACCTTTCTCGTATCCTTACACTGAGCCCAGGACTTCACCCATAATAAGCCCTTCAGAAATATTAACTGAATTGAAGGGAATCGAGCTGTTTCATTTTCTCCATTAGCCCTTGCTCAAAACCAGCTCTAAGATGACAGGAACTGAATGTGTGGAACAGCCTCGGCCTCCTCCTTTCAAGAAATCACCACATCACTATACTCACAAGATTTCTTTACACATGGCACATTTATTGCCATGGGTCTTGCCATCAGGGCCCCGCACTGGCTCACTTTCTCGTGTGCAAATCAGTTTGCCGTCTTTCATCTGACTACGGAATTCATCACACTTGTCCTGTAAAGAAAGATGGATGAGAAATGCCCAGCTGCCTCAGAAAGGATTTCACATCTGAGATGAATTTAATCAGCCAATAAATGTTGATTAAGAGCCTACTGTGTGCCAGGTGCTACGATAAGCACTGATAATATAAAAAGAAACACAAACAATCCCATTCCTCAAGCAGCTCACATTGTAAGGTACAGAATGTCAAACAAATTTGTCCAAACAAGCTCTAAACAGGATAAAGAGGAAGTAAATAAGAGAGCAAAGAAACTAGAATTAAGGAGGTTGGGAAAAGCTTCCCATAGAAGATGGGATTTAAGTTTGAACTTAAAGAAAGGCAGGTATATCAGTAAGTAGAGATTTAATCCTAAACTGCCAAGATGTGGTGTCCTCACCTCCCTTTGAGTGGGGTTTACAAAATCATAGCGTTTGGAGTTGGATGGATCCTGAGTATGTCAACACTCAAAGATACCTTAGAAGATTTCTAGGCCAACCAACACACTCTACAGTTGAAGTAACTGATGGCCCAAGGTCACAAAGAGATTCCTTTCATGAAGGAAACCTTCAAGTGAATATATGATCAATGAAGCTCCCTTTAAATAGTCAGATTCTGTGATTCTGTAACTCCTGGGAAGAGTCAGTCCAGATTGTCTCCTTAAACTTAATATGATATTCCTACTACTGCCTTCTGTACAAAACCTTTCCTGATGCCCCAGGGGCCAGCACTCTCCCCCTCCCTGTTTATTTACTTTTTGTTTATTCTGTATATAACTGGATGTCCTGTACGTAATATCCCCTTATCAAATATAAGTTTCTTAAGGGTAAAGAATGTTTGATTCTTGTCTTTGTGTCCCTACTGCCTGGGTGCATAAGTGCTTTATGGATGAATGTTTATTGATCGATTAGGAAAATTTCTGGGAGGGCTCAGTTTCTGTATTCTTTTATTTCTTCCAGGTCTTAGCCTTCCAAGGAAAGTACCCCTATTATTCAGCCTTATTTCATGCATTCTTGACCTGGTCTGAGATAGTTTAAGATAGATGAAAGTTCATGCAAAGGCCAGCCCAACCCCAGTCAGAGGAATAGCTACCTTTCCCTGGGTGCTACCATCGCTGTTCTTGAAAGTGGCAGTTTTCTTGTTCTCCTCATCTTCCTTAGCCCTAGAAGAGATGGAGGGGAGAAAGTTGATCTTCAAGGAATGCATAATATCAAAGGCTCAAAAAATAAAGGGAAGCCTGAGAAGTCATCTAGTCCAATATCCTACCCCATGATGGCATCCCTACCCCCAGAGTACTACTGATACCCTGATAATGACTTATTGAGTTTCAATTGGAATATCTAAGTCCTGTAACTTATTATCTTGTGAGTCAGCCATAAAAATGAAGAGTTTTACCCAAAGAGGGTTAGGGGTGCCTGAGATCCCAAAATACCAACATGCTGGGTCCTGCTGAAAGAATTCAACTCAAGTCTTCTCAGCCAAAGAAAAGTGAAGTTTATTAATAGTTCGCCATATTGGGAAGACTCTTAAGGAGCCTAGGTATCTGTGATGGGCAAGCAGGACAGAGTAAGTCTGTTCTAAGCTAATCTATGGCGCTCTTACACCACATGGAAGGGAGATGGGATTCTTATATACAGAGGAATCTAGGAGTGGTCTGGAGGAGGAATTTGGGGAGGGTCTTCAGGAAGAGTCAATTAGGTCAGACTCCAGTAATGAGTTTGGGGAGAGTCTTCAGGAGGAATTAATGAGGTCAATGAAAGGGTGGATTGGTATTTTGATAGGCTCAAGGGTGGGAAGCAGATGGACAATGGAGGGCCAGGCTAGTAACAGAGGTTTGGGGCCAGCCACAATGAAATACTTATGGCCTCTGCAAATGCCTCATTGCCAGATGGCATTAACTGTTGGGAAGGGAAATCACAACCACCATAAGCAGCCTATTTCATTTTGGGAGAACTCTGATGGTTAGGAAGCATTTACTTGGAATGAACCAATATCAGCCCCTTTACTTATCAGGCCTATAAAGTTCAGGAAGGATGCCCAGAGCCCAGAGAAGTATCCCCCTCAGCCCCACCCCACCTCTACCCTCAACAACTCCCTGCTGCAGATGTGTTCAGATACTCACAGGATTTCCTTACACATGGCACACTTGTTATTATAAGATTTGCCACTAGCATCACGTACAGGATCACTCTCACGAGTACAACTGAGACTTCCTTTTTTCCATTCTTCCCGAAATTCAGCACATAGGTCCTGAAATAGTGAGCAGAGGGAGGGCTAAGTCTGCTATAGTAATTGCCTGACTGTGTTCTTTAATCAGTTTGCTAAACTCACTGGTTAGGAAGGAATACCCAAGTTGGTGATAAGGGAAGTATGTGAGGGGCCCTGGGTGACCCTTGGTGATATCCGAGCTTCAGTTTCCTCTTCCGTAAAATAGAGCTAATAATCTTTAGTTTTAAGGATTAGGTTTTCTGTTCTGTGTAATGTTATTTAAATGATCATTAAGATGGTTTCCAGCTTTTAACCTTATGATTGTATGAGTGAGTGTATCCAGGCTTCACACATTCCTGCTCAGCAGGCTCTGTACTGAATTCTATTTTCATATAGCTAGGTCAATTGAATGCAAAAAATTGAATTCACTTTGCTGAAAGGTGCCTCTCACCTTGGGTTTTCCTGCTCCACCACCCCCATGGTTGTTTCCTTCAGCATTTCTCTGATCTTCTTCTTCTTTCTTCTTTCTGTCTTCATCCTCCTTCTTCTTTTTCTCTTCATGTTCTTTCTGGCTGGAAAGTACAAAGTGGGAGAGAGATTACAAAGTGGGAAATTTGCATTGGAGATAGTTGACACATATGTAACCTTATATTTTATGAAAAACTCACACAGGGCAAGCACTCACATGGTGGTCAAAAGAAGCAATACAAGGGCACTCTTAAGGTTTCTCTTTAGAATTTTGGAAATGATTGTGTGACATGGGAGACATTGGTACAAGACCACCTAGCATGGTGTGCCCTCATCAGAAGAGGTGCTGTACTCTATGAGCAAAGCAGAATTGAAATAGCTCAAAAGAAATATGAGATGCACAGATTTAGGGAATTCACCCCAAAAGTTCACATGAACTATTTGTGCCCGACTTGTGGTAGAACATTGCAAGCTTGTATTGGCCTGATCAGCCCTAGTCAGACACACTATAACTTGACTCTAACATAGTGATGTGACTTTGAACAAACCAGCTTTATAATCACAGTATTTATGTTTTGTGGGCTATATTAGGATTAATGGCCACTCTATGAATTGGAGGAGCATTAAGTAGAGGAAAGATCTGGGTCATTTCACCTCTTGGAGCCTTAGTTTCCTTATCTATAAAATGTGCATAATATCTTTACTTCCTACCTTTTCTCAGGCTTAAGAGTCATGAGACCTTAGAGCAGTGGTTCTCAACCTTCCTAATGCCATGACCCTTTAATACTCGTATGTGAGCGTATCTGCATGTGGGCAGACCCACCTGGAGACGGCTAGAGGAGCAGTGTCTGGGTTCCTAAGACCAATAGAAATATGTGTTTTCTGACCCAAAGGGGTTGCGACCCACAGGTTGAGAACTGCTGCCTTAGAGACTATCAATTTAAACGTCCCTTTCTAGTGTTCTAGTTTTTTCCCATCACACTCCCCTCCACCTCTCTACATGCCAGCTACACTGACCAGAGATGGAGTATATGACTGAATATCTGTGAGCTTCTGTGCCTTTGTACTGGCCATTCCCTATGCCTCCTCCTTTGCCTCCTCTCCTCTTAGTTTACCCAGTTTCCTTCAAGACTCAGTCCCAATTCCACCCTCTGTAGCAGCCAGTCCCACCAGCTGCTGATGTATTCACATTCCTCTTCCATACTATCTTTATCTCTTCTGAATATATCTCCTATGTACCTAGTTATTGATAAAGTGCCTCCCCCTTTAGAATGTATTCTTCCTGAGATCAAGGACGTTTTTTATCTTTTTTCAGAAGACTATGAAATCAAATCCAGGTCCCTTGACTCCAAAGTCAGTACTCTTTCCCACTATGACCCATTGTCTCACCAGGTTTATTGCAAAATCCATACCTTTATTGCTATTTCTGAGATGCAACATAGCAGGATGAACTGAGGTCTGGCTTTGGAGTCAGGAATCCCTGAATTCAAGTTCTGCCTCTGACACATACTGATCGTATGACTGTGGGCAAGTCATTAACATCTCATTGCCACCGAGGTAACTTTCTTGGACTACACATTGTAGGTGAACTGTCAATCAATATTGGTAGGAGTTTCCATATAAAGAGCACCATACTTTCAAGAAATCCCCAGTTCAAACATGAATACACACACACATATATATGTATATATGTATTTGTATTTTTTTCTGTTATTTTGTATTTCCCTGAAGATCAGTAAGGGAGTTTATTGGTGGGGGAGAAATGGCAGAGAAAGTGATAGGCATCAAGTCACAGAGCATCTGAGGTTTGACTAGGAGAACAGAGAGCCCATGTGTAACACCAACACCTCAAGCTCCTCACTGTGTCTACTCACAACAAAGCCTTACACATGGCACACTTGTTGCCATGTGT
This sequence comes from Pseudochirops corinnae, assembly GCA_028646515.1. NCBI lineage: Eukaryota > Metazoa > Chordata > Mammalia > Diprotodontia > Pseudocheiridae > Pseudochirops > Pseudochirops corinnae. The sequence continues at coordinate 108,387 of JAQQSV010000227.1, forward strand.
TTTTCCATCTGGTCCCCGGACCGGATCATTTTCTCTGGTACAGTAAAGGTTTCCATGATTCACAAGACTCCGAAATTCATCACATGTATCCTACAAAGAGAAGAGAATCTTGGTAACCTTGGTATTTCAGAGATTCCTAGAACTTTATAACTTAGATCACAAACATGGAGTCTCTGAACAGACTTTAGAATGTTAGCACTCAAGTGTACCTTAGGACAGAAAACATAAAATGCCAGAGCTGGAAGGGAGATAAAGCATTCACTATAGAAAGGACCCGAAGGAGAGTCTAGTCCAACCTCCTCATTTTTTAGAGGGAAACCCTGAGATCTGTCAGAACAAAAGTGACCTGCCCAGGACCATAGGAGGGCTAGGTGGAAGAACCCAGACTAAAGCTCAGCTCCTCCTCCTCCCAGCCCCAATTCCCGGGTCTAATAAGCTTTCAACCATTTCATAGCTGTACAGTTGCTCTGAAATGTCCAATCTTTAACTCACTTAGTCAATCCTGGTGATTCAACACAGTCACAGGAGGGAATTGTCTGTGAGTGATCAGTGACTGTAATTAAACAGAAACTGAGTTCTTTTCATAATGATTATGATCTCATAACATCAAGGCTTTTTGTTTGTTGCTTTTTGAGGTGTGTGTGTGTGTGTGTGTGTGTGTGTGTGTGTGTGTGTGTGTGTGAAGTTTTGGTATCTGATTATCTAGATCTGTGGCATAAAAATTGGCAACCCCTCCCTCCATTTACAAGTGAAAAAAAGGAGGCATTTCCCATAGGACAAATTCAGAGTTTTAGACTCCCTGCAGACTGCAAAATATAAAGGGAAAAGACAATAACAAGACCTGAAACTTGAATTGGGTAACCATAAAGACCACACTTGACCTGGAAAAAAGATAAGGAAATGCATAAGCCCAGTTGATGTATTAGTTCATTTTGTTAAACTACTTTGTCTCCTCCCTCTTTGCTCTCAGGAGAGGGAGGGATGAGAGCTACATTCAGAAGCGAAGTTGATACAAGTGCAAAAGTGGTCCTCATGAAAATTTTAAACAGCTTTAGGCTCTTTCTCTTTTTTACCCTCTAGAAATTCTCCCTAGAAATGAGTTTCAATAGAATGTTCTCTTACAGGGCTGTTTTGTCTGCAGGAGCAATCTGAGGGCTTCCCTTACATCATCCCCCCCCCCCCCCCCCCCACTCTCAGAAACCTATGAAGGCTTCTATCACCTAAAGGCCAGACTTCTCAGTTTGACATTCAAGGCTCCCTCAAAGCTTACTTTTTTAGTCTTGTCTCACAAGACTCATCTTTATCTTGCTGAATTCAATTTGATCAATAGTCATTTATTCAGTACCCTGCACATCTTCCAAACCTTACAATGCATGTAGAAAGATACAAAGTTGAGATAAGATATTCCCTCTGGGAGCAGATAGTCTGACAGAGGCATAAGACACCAAGAAAAGTTTAATGTATAATATTATATGGCATTTGCATTAGATAGGTTCAATACGAAATCCAAAGGGGTAATATTTTTACTTAGTGGGGACATGCCACTGTAGTGGAGGTGACACTTCAGATGGACTCAGAATTATGAGAATGATTTCAATAGCTAACAAGTAAGGGAAAAAGAATACCAGGAAAAGGGAAAGGAAAGACCAAAGACATGGAGATAAGATAGCATATAGTTTGTTCAGGGGGAAGGAAAAAGTTCTTTAGCTTGAGTGAGGGAAAGGAAGTAAACAAAGATAAAGCTGGAATGGTTGGGTGGTGGTGCCTAATTGCCATTGTCATTGGTAGACAAAAGGGAACCATAGCCAGTTTTTGATCAGATCTTTGTATAAGGATATGTGTCTAATGGTGCATGGAAGATGAAATGGAGTGCAGAGAGAGGGAAGCAGGAAGTCTTATAAGGAGACTGCTGCAATAGTCCTAGAAGGTAGCAATGAAGATTAGTATGAGGTTGCTGAGAGTGGGAATAATGTTACACAGGCAGAATGGACACTTCTTCTATGAGATCCTCCCTGATCCACCTTCCACCCAAGTTAATAATAATCTTTCCTCCCTAGGACCTCACCTGGAATTTGATGGACCTTAGAAGTCAATCTGGTCCATCTTACGAATGAGAACTCTATGACTAATAGAAATTAAATGATTGGTCCAAGGTCAGAAAGACATTAAGAGGCAAAATAAGAGGTTTTGAACCTACAACCTCTGACTAAAAACACAGCACTCTTTCTACTGTCCTACATTTACTCATATGACATTAGTAGTTGATTATGTCCTAATGCATGTAGGGTAGATCTAGAATTTGAAGGATCCTGAGAGACCATCTAGACTTCCCATGGGGTAAGTACAGACTCTGGGAACTCTCTGGAACTTTCATTGAATTTTCCCACTGGATCTGGCATTCATCTGAAGCTATAAGCCTTTCATTATCTCTGTGCCCAATTCTCTGTTACCCTAAACCTAGCCTAGTCCTCCATTGTCTGTTACCTCCAGACAGCATTAAGCTACTTCTCACCCTTAATCCCATTCTCTTGGTTGCTGGAGTCAGACCTCTAGTCAACCCAATCTATTGGCCACTCCCATCAAGATCCTCCCTGGACTCCTCCTCTAGTTACCCCAGATTACTTGGCCACTGCTAGATCCCTCCCTCCATCTTTCTGTATATAAGATCATCTTATTTCCATGAAAGTGTTCAGATTCAATCTGGCCCACAGGCATTAGCCATACAAATGCTCAGATTTCTTAAGAGTATACCCTATATGGTATATCTTTAATAAACTATTTTTCTTTGGCTGAAAGAAGGCTTGGGTGGAATACATTTGGGCAGGAACAGCATGTCACTATTTCAGGGTCCCAGTACCCTGAAACCTCAAGAGTCTGACACCCCCAACTTTTCTGCCAATGTACGTCTTTTACTCTCCTGGCCTCCATCACTATCCCTGCCACAGGGAACCAAGAATCTCTCCATTCTGACCTTTAGACCCTCCCCTTCCTCCCAATGTTTGTGGGACATTCCTATAGGGCAGACACTATGACATATACTAAGGACAGTGGGCTTTGTTATCAGCTTCCTATATGCATCTTGAGAACCCCCAGGCCTTGCCAGCTACCTTACAGCTAAACTCTTGTTATATGTATTACCATTCCCAATTCACACAGGAGTTCCTTGAGAACTTCTCTTCAATTTGTAACACCAGAGCTTAACACAATTGCTTCCATAAAATTGTGTTTAATAAATGCTTTTTCTTTCACAACTAAGGTGTTCAAGTTTTCTGCTTCAATATTCTGTGTATTCATCTTCCAGCTCAGATTGCATTCAAAAGGTTTTTCCATCTTCACAGGTCTGAGCTCACTTTTGGCTCTGATATTCTGTTTTAAGTTCCCTTCCAGCTCAGGAAACATGGTACAAAGGGAAGAATGCTGACTCTGGAGTCAGAGGATCTGGGTGTGAATCCCATTTGTGGTTCTTACTGCCTATATAACATTTGGCAGTTTCTTTGGACTCATTTTCCTTATGTATAAAATCAGGGAATTCAGTTTGATAACTTCTGAGGCCCCAACCCACATCTGATACTGTCTAGGTGACTTTGCCATTTAACTGCCCCGAGGTTTAGTTTCTTCATCTGTAAAATGAAGGAATTTGACTTAATGGACTCCAAGAACATGATCTTTCTAACCCTTTAAGACCTCATGTTCCCTGTTCTAAGTTCTCATCTTTTATATTCTCTACCTCTATACTTCCATGAAGTTTCATCATGACAGAAAAATCCAAAACCTTGGACTGTTATTTCCACTTTAATATTGTCTGGATAACTACCTTTGCAACTTCTCTCTTTGCAATTGCTCTGGATGCTGCAGCCACTTTCTCTCTGGCTTCTTGTTGGCTTTAAGAGAGAGAAATAGGAATCATTTCAAGTACAGGACTATTGTCAGAGAAGAAGACTGTCTTTCAATGGTATGTTTGATATTGAAGGAAAAGAGCAAAGGGCGCTGGTCCATAGACCTGGGCTTTGCTAGATTTTGCCTAAGGGAACATTTGCAATAAGTAAGCAAGGATCTATTGGGCATACAGGAAAAAAATATCCAAGAGTAAGGCTTTATCTTAAAAACTCTGAGATCCTCATCCATTGTGTATGCCAGTCCTGAATTCTTTCAACCAAAAACAATGACCACCCTTGCCAAAGGTACAAAGGAACTGGAACAAATAATGCAGAGTTGCTTTCCGCCAGCACCTACCTCCTCCCAACCTCCATTTCCCAATCTCCACAAGCTCTTCTGCAGATATCTCTTGAGTCTCATACTCACAAAAAGGCTTCACACATGGAGCATGTGTTGCCATGCATCTTGCCATCCAGACCCATGATGGGGTCATTCTCTCGGGTGCAGGCAAGGCGACCATCTCTTACATAGTTTCTATATTCACTGCACAATTCCTGGCCATGGGTGAGAGAAGGAAGACAAGACTCAGTATTGTATTATAGATACTGGTTATTCATATCCAAGCTGCTCTTTCTGAGCAAGACAGAGCTTAGTCTGCTTTTTGCAAACTAAACTTGGACCCAAATCCCTGGCTCAGGGCCTGTCTCATTTATAGCCCACTGAGTCTGGTCCAGGAAAGGATGGCTATGGAGGCTACTGAGTTTCCCAAGGAACCACAGATCCACTCTTTGTCTCAATTAATCCTTGACTTGTTAGGCAAAAGATCTTACCACATTGGATCTATATTTGTGAATTACGAATGAACTGAAGGCTGGGCTCTGCTCTCTATAATCCACCAATAATTTTCTTTCCCAGCAACCTCCAGGCATTCTCTGCCTCATCCAGAAAACTCTCTATCCTCAATGACCTCCCCAACAATTTTGCACCCCTCAGTGAGACCTGAGCAATTTTGCTTCTCCAGTTGACCCTGAGCCATGATCACCCTCATCAAATCCTGAATATTTCTTTGCTCCAATAAAGTTCCACTCCAGAAAGAGCCCAGTAAAACTTGAGTATATTTCATTATAGATACAGAAAAGTCTTAAAAGTTTTATCCACTGCAATTCCCTATCTCCTGCAAACTCAGAGCACTTCCTCACCTTGTCCCACCCCTTACCCTAAACTGGAATGAAATTCTCTGTCCCCATTGAACTCTGTGTCATTATCTACCCTCTACCACTCTCAACAATTCTTCAGAAAATCCAAAATAATCCTCTGACCCAGTTGATTATAGTGATCATAGTGAAAAATAAAACCAAACCCAATGATTCTGGGGTCAGAAGAGATGGGTTCAAATTCTGTCTCAGCCACTCAGTACTCTTGTAATTTTAGGCAAGGCACTTTTCTGGGTGAGGGGCTTGGACTAGATCAGAGATGTCTTACTTCAGGCCAGTGGGCAACAAGCAAAACTCCTGAGTTTAACCAGAACAAGATTAAAATAAAATTGGAAAATAGCTACCAAGTAAGCAAAAATACATACAACATAAAACACATTGATTTGTGGTTTTCTAAAGTCGACATGCAGCAGCAAGGATCTGTTTCTATTTGAGTTTGACCCCACTAGACTAGATGACCCCTGAATTTCCCTCCATCTCAAGAGATAGGATTCTGATTTTAAGTTTCCCAGTCAACTGTGAGTAAGAATATTAACTGGCATTTATATAGCATTTAAAGTTTGCAAAGTCACTTAGCCCCTGTTTGTCTCAGTTTCCTCAACTGAAAAATTGGGCTAATGATAGAACCTACCTAACAGATTTATTCTGAGCCTTAAATGTGATAGCATTTATTAAAAAAAAAAAACCCTTAGCACAGTTCCTGGCACGTAGTGGGTACTATATAAATGTTTATTTACAAAGTGCTTTATAAATATTATCACATTTTATCTTTATAATAGCTTTACAATATTGTAATTATTACGGTAACCCTGGGATATAGGTTCTACTGTTATTCGCATTATACAGATGTAGAAACTAAGACACAGAGAGATATGGGACTTGACCAGTCACAAACAATAAGTATGTGAAGCCAAATTTGAACTCAAGTCTCTCTGACTATCTACAGATAGAACTACCTTCCTGCCTCAAGTAATTCTCTGCATGTTTCAAACCGTGATCTGCATCCAGAACTCAAAGAAATGCTTTATGTAAGGGGTGGCTAGGTGGCTCAGTGAACAGAACACTGGCCCTGGAGTCAGGAGGACCTGAGTTCAAATCAGGCTTCAGACATTTAACCCTTACTAGCCGTGTGACCTTGGGCAAGTCACTTAACCCCAATTGTAATGCATTCCTCCCTCCAAAAAGTACACACACACAAAAAATTAATGCTTTATCTAGTAAACTTCAGACAATTTTCTCTCACCAGAAAACCAGAAGCAATGTTTTATTTCTGGTAGACATAAACTGCTCAGTGCTTCTCTACCCCATAGAAATTTTAAGTGGGTTTTGTTTGTTTGCTTGTTTTTACCCAGAACAACTGTAAAGTGATTCTCTGCCTCTATGAAAGCAATCCTCCTCCAGCAGTATATAAACCCCTGGGTGAATGATCTATGACCAATACACTGTGAGATTCAAACCAATTCTCCAACTCTGGTGAGCCCTGAGCAATTCTCTCCAGCAAGCCCTATGCAGTTATCCAACTCCAACAAAAGAGAAGATGTAGGTTGTCCGGGCTCTGCCACATCATACCCATGGGATCTTGGCTGAAGCCACTAAGCCCTGTACAATGAGGAGATCAATATGGATGATATCTAAATCTTTCCAATTCTAAGTGCATAATGCTATTATCCATAGGTAAGCCTTGGGCCTTGGTTTCCTTATGTACAGAATAGATATAATAATAATTCCTATTCTGCTTTGCCACCTTTCCAGGTGGCAACTTTCCAATTCCCTGCCAGAGCTGAGACAATCCAGTGAGAAAATGGATACAAAGGATTATGTGAATATAAAGTTCCATAAAAGTGTTCATTGTTATCATCAGCCATGTGACAGAGAACTTTGGTGTTGTCATGGTTCATACACTGGGCCAAAAGATGGGATAAACAATTTTCCTTAATACAGTTAGAGAATTATTTATATTTGATTAGTGGGGTGGTTAGGTGGTGCAGTAAATAGAGCACAGGCCCTGGAGTCAGGAGGATCTGAGTTCAAATCCAGCCTCAGACACTTAACACTTACTAGCCGTGTGACCTTTGGCAAGTCACTTAACCCCAATTGCCCTGCCTTCTCCCCTCCAAAAAGCAAAACAAAAATTTAATATTTGATTAGTTTAATGCATGACTTATAATACCACCTCCAGCATTTATAAAGAGTTCCTCTGGGTTTCTCAGCAGCGGTAGCATCATTCCATCCACCAATTCATGACATCCTCCTCCAGTGAATGTCACATGTGAAGATGGAGGGGTCAATAGGTTATCAAAGACTATACCAAAAGAAGACAAGCTCTAATAGATCCTCTCAAGGTAGGAAGGCTTAAATACAGACCCCACAAAATGTTGTCTGAGAACCAACCTAGCGAGATTCTATCTATAATGTTCATCACCATAAGCTAGCTGGCCACCAGAGGGAGAAAGATTTTTTGACTTACAAAAACTCATGCAAACTTTACTAAGGCAAGGAAAGGTTATGATTTGTTTTAGTGAAAGTAATACCAACCCTGAAAAAATCATAGGTCTTTTGAGATATTAAAGTCATTATTAGTAGTAAGGATAATTATTGTTTTCATTGTAGTTGTCGTCTTCATTTAAAATTATACAGCACATTGTGGTTATATATTACTTTCATATCATTAATTTCATTTGATCATCACAACACTCCTGTGCATGAGTCAATAGTCCTTAAATAATAATAATAATAATGTCTGTGTGTGTGTGTGCGTGTGCGCGTACACCTCTATCCATGATCTAAAAGGAACAGCAAACACTTGGTTATTTATAGATTTTCTAATTCTGATGAAATCACAACCTTGGATCCTGTATTCATGCTCTCCTTTGCATACCAACTCACAGTATATATGTATATATTTATACATACACACATAGATAGATAGATAGATAGATAGATAGATAGATAGATAGATAGTGCATGCTTAAAGCAAGAAAAGGAGGATAAGAAGAGAAAAGGATTTGCCAAAATTTCATCACTAAAGAGGGATAGAGTTGAAATTTCTTTCCAGATCTCCTGACTTTCAGTACAGGGATCTATCCATTACATGTACTATGTGTAACATGACCTAGAAAGGAATTAGATTTGGAACTGGAAGGCTTAGGTTCAAATCCTGTTTCTGCTTCTCACTGCCTGAATGACCTTTAGAAAAATCACAACCTTTCTGGTTGAGATTCCACATGAGTAAAATGACAGAAATAGATAATACAGCATCTAAAATCCTTTCAAGTTCTAATTCCTATGGACTAATTAATAACAAAGCTTAAAGTATATTCCCTTAACAAGGAAAAAAATGTATACATGTGTATTTGAAAGATCTACTTAATAGGATTTAGAGCCAGAACAGAATTCAAAGGTCATCTAGCCAAACTCCCTCCTTTTACAGATGAAGAAATAAGGTTGAGAGAAAGGGGCTTACTCAAGTTCACTTAGTTTAGTAAGTATGAGAACTAAGATATGAACCCAGTGTTCTAACTGCCCATACAACGTTCTACTATACTAAACTTCCTTTCATTTGCAAGAGCAAGGCTTGACCTTTCTAAGACCCATAGTCATCAGTGGCACAGGTGAGATGCAGTTAGTAGAAGAGGTTACTTGTGCACAGGTGGTGGCTCTTCCTTATGGGAGGTTCCCAAAGACCCCAGCAGGTATTGAAAGAAGGGTAGGATATGAAAATATTTACCTGAATTGCTTCTCTCTTAACCCTTTTTTCTATATCTGCTTTTTTCTTCTCTTCTTCTTCCAGTTTGCTGCACATAGGAGAGAAAGGGAGAAACTAAATCCCAGTCCACCATCGTCCCAGGGAATCTCTTCTTTCCAACAATCTCTTGCCCAAGGCCAGATGTAGCTTAGTTCGGATTATATCAAGACAAAAGGGTAACACTGATCCAGCCACGATTGCTATAGTCTAGACAACAGTTTCCTTCTAGCCTTTTCTCATAAATTTTGGAGGTGTGAGAACTAGAGCACCTGATGAGCCATGAGCAGCAGTTTGTTAATCAGCTAGTTCAATGTTTGATGAACAGTGAGATTATCTGAAGTGAACAGTGAGATGTCCTAGGAGCTACTAATCCATTTATCCAAAAACACACTATGGCTCTCCTTCCCTCTCTCCCTGTTTGCCTGCTCTCTGTTCTTCTATTCTCTGGCCCTCAATGTTCTTGCCTTCTTTCCCTTCTTATATTGTTCCCTTTCTTTTTATTCCTTCTTTCTTTCTTTCTTCCCTTTCCCCCCTCTCTAATTTCTTTTCTTGCGTCACAACCTCATGTTATGTAACTAATTATATAATATATATATAATTTATTATATAATGACTATAACTCTTTCCCATCTTTCATTTTCCCTTCCCATCTCTTTTTGATCCCTGTTATGATTATTTATTGAATATTCTTTTCTGGTATTTAAAAAAAATTAGTACCAAATAGTTGTGATAATTATTATTTTATAATATGGTTTGAGGTCTCACAATGCAATGGCTTCTACATCAGTACTTGAAAATATTATTTCCCAAAGAGCCTTCTAAAAGTATAATGGTGTAGTCAAGATATTGGAGCTCCCCCTCACTATGTCTTTTCAAGGGAAAAGTGGTTAAGGAACCACTGGAGGATGTTGTGAGAATTTTGTAGAGGTATAGATTAGATTGAATAGCTTCAGAGTTTCCTTCCAATCCTGAAATTATGTCACTACTATCTTTTTATTTCTGGGGCCTGGCATAACATCTTATACGAGGAAGTTATTTAATACATGTTCATTTATTTGATTCTAAGGTAACACTAGAGTCAAAAGCGGCTCAGTGGATAGAATGCCTATCCTGCAGTCAAGAGGACCTGAGTTCAATTCCAGTGTCAGACATTTACTAGCTACGTGACCCAGAGCAAGTAACTGAACCCTGTTAGTCTCAGTTTATTCATCTGTAAAATGAGCTGGAGAAGGAAATGGCAAACAGTATCTTTGCCAAGAAAACCCCAGAAAGTGTCACAAAGAGTCAGACATGACTGAATAACAACAAATGGTTCTTTTCCCCTAATTCTTTCTTTTCCTATTTTTTCTACTCTGTCTCTTTAACCCCAAACTTCTATAGATTCCTCTCCTCCTAAGCTGGATAGGATAAAAGATAAATAAGTATACACACATACATATATACATGTATATTATATATAATATGAAATTTTTATTTTAATGTAAAAAGCAAGTGATTTGGGTGTTTTCCATGTCTTTAGGTAAAAACATTTTTAAATCACTAAATTCAGTTGTTTTTTACTTCATGTTGCCTTGATGTATTTTAAATTATTTTCTCCATGAGTCAGTAGTCCTTAATAGTGTGTGTGTGTGTGTGTGTGTGTGTGTGTGTACCTCCATCAATGATCTAAAAGAAACAGTAAACATTTGATTATTTCTAGATTTTCTAATTCTGATGAAATCATAACCTTGGATTCCACAGACCTAGAGTCAAGTGTCATGAATCCTAGATCCATGTTCTCTTCTGCATACCAATTCACTATATGTATGTATGTGCATCTATATACATATACACACATATATACACATGCACATAATGCATTTATATACATATATATTATGAATTCAACACTTAACACCACAAACTTCTTGAGACATGAACAATAAGAAAGAGAAGAATAAAAAGTCATGAATTTCTCTCCATTCAGGATTTTTAAGCATATGTTTGTGTTCATGCATCAGAGAGAACTTAAAAATAATAACAAATTGTTCCGTATTTTTACTCCTCCTATATCTTCCCCTCTCTTCACTATGTGCAACTTATTTATTGTTGTTATTTTTTCCCATATCTCTCACTGATCACCAAGACCCTCTTCTCCCCTATTCTCCCCTCCCTGCCCCCAACTTGCTTTGTGACCCTGAGCAAATCATTTAGAACTCTGGAATCAAGAAATTGGAAGCATGGTCAAAGGTCAATCCAATGTCTTTCTAAAAAGGAATGCCCTCCCTCTGTAGCATCCCCACCAAAGTGCTCCTCACATATTTATTAGGATCCAAGCACATGTACTTACAAGATGCTGGCACACATGGAACACTTGTTGCCATGAATTTTGCCATCAGGACCTTGGACAGGATCATTTTCCCTGGTGCAGACGAGGTTCCCATTCCTCACTTGGGCCTGAAATTCACTGCACAAAGCCTGGGAAAACCAAGGGAAGGTTGTCATTCTCTCTAAGTTCCTCTGCCTCCCCAGTCTCTCTCCTGCTTCCACCTGTTCTTTCAGAGCTTGATCAGCCTCCAAATCTATCTAGTTTCCCTGAGAACAGAAACTTCCCCATGGGAAAATACATGTGGGAGATCATCAAAGCAAGAACTTTTATTCCATACCCACATTGCTTTGATAACTACCTTGTCTGCTTCTCTCTTTGCCTTTACTTTTGCCTCTGTAGCTGCTTTTTCTTTGGCTTCTTGTTGGCTAGAGGAATAAAAAAAAACAGGATTGAATATCTATCTGAAATGAAAGCAAGAAACTGGGGAAAAGCAGTTGACCACCAAAATTTCCCTCCTGCAAGTAATCCAACAATTTTTGGTGCTGTCTTAATTCCTGATGTTGTTGCTTGTCCTTTTCTCAAAGAGAACTGATCAGGAAGATAATGCCATGACTTGCAAGTGAATTGGACTTAAATGAGAATGGACTGTGCAAAGTCACCAGTCTCACTTTCTCCTCTGGAGCCATCAGGGTGCAGTGGCAAGACATAAATCAAGACAAATAGAGATTCCCTCCACCTTAAATCCTATAGATTGCAGAAGGCTAATGCTTCGGTATTGCTAATACTTAGGGTCAGCATAGTGCAACAGAGAAATCTCTGGTTCTAGTATCAGGACGTCTGAGTTCAAACGAACAAACCATTGAAGCACTCTGGGACTTGGTTTCATTGGCTATAAAATAATGAAGGTTGGCCTGGTTGATATCTAAAGTTCTTCTGAAATTCTAGGAGCCATCCCTGAATACCACTCAGATCTGTAACTCAGGAGTGCTGGGTGCCTGAGTCAGAAATGGATTATCATAGTCCCAGATTCTCTCAATGGAGGATATTGTCTTTACTTTTAGCCTAGGTATCAAGAGAACTGAAGAGATTGAGTGTAAGCAACTCTAGGAAACCCCACCTCACCCAAACCCTAGAAGCTAATCCGTCTTTTTTTTTTCCAGTTCTATTAATAACTCAGTCCATACTCACAAAAAGGCTTCACACATGGAGCATGTATTGCCATGCATTTTGCCATCCAGGCCCAGGATGGGGTCATTCTCTCGCGTGCAGGCAAGGTGGCCATCCCTTATGTAGTTTCTGTATTCACTGCACAGCTCCTGGTCATGGGGGAATAAAAATGACAATCAAAATAACAACAATAATACTTATAATATTCCTATCTCTATAGCACTTGAAAGTTTAAAGAGTGCACTCCTCATAATCTCATGAGGCAGGAATTAGAAGTATTACTATCTCCATTGTACAGATGAAGAAACTGAGTCTCAAAAAAGATTCCCAACAGTCATAAAAAAGTAAAAGACCTTGGATTGCAAGCCATATTCTTGACTCTAAGATTAATTTTCATTCCACTATAACAAGCTACTGCCCTAGAACTCAAAAGTGAGAATTCTACTTTAGACACTCCCTTCTAATCCCAGGCCCCCAAACAATCCACACAGAGCTGGCAAGGGTGGAGTATTTGAAACTAGTTTCCATTTTCAAGAAGACCTAAGTGGCTAGGCAGCTGAGCCCTCTGAGGCAGTACTGCCAGTTAATTTTGTGTTTTTTGGAAGGCCTGTATAACTTTCCACCACCACTGTAATGAAATATTATTTCAAAACTTCATATTCCTTAGGTGTGGGCATTCACTCTCTTGATGGATTCCCGAGTGGGAGGAAGAAGCCCTAAGGTTCAGATGTTAGTTCTCCAAAAAAGTCAATTTGAGGATGCACTGAAGGGATAATGGGTGTGAAAGGAATTACCTGCACTGTTTCTCTCTTAACTTTGTTTTCTGCCTCCACTTTTTTCTTCTCTTCTCTGTTTTTCTTTTCCTCTTCTTCTAGTTTGCTGCATGTAGGAGAGAAAGCCAGAGGCTGAATTAAAAGTCACCTTGTCTTAGAGAGACAGGGGTAGAGTATTCCCCAAACTACTGGCTACTGAAGTCAGAGCGAACAATCTCTTTTCTCTTTAGAATGTAAGCTCCTTGAGGGCAGAAGCCGGTTTGCCTTGATTCCACAAAGGGTCTGGAACATACTAAGTGCTTCATAAAAATGTGTTGATTGCCCGATTGATTTCAGGCTAGATTGAGTCTTTGGCAAGATTTCATCTCCCAGGAGTAATACTGTAAAATAGCTGCAGGCAAGAGAATAATTTCCTCCATCTAAACAGTCTCTAGAGGATTGAAGATAAACTCTTTAAGAGCTATGAGGAGTATTTAATCAGCTCATTCACATTTTATGCTAATTTATTGAAATTAATTGGAAAACATTGTACCATTGGAGGAACGGTCCTGATTTGGAATCAGACTCTGAGTCCTAGTTCTGATACATGCTTTGTGATGTTGGACCAGGCACCTGTCCTCTCTGAACCTCAGTTTCTTCTATTAAAAATGTATATTACATTCATACTACCTGCCCTTCAAGGTTTCTGGGAGGAAAGGCCTAAAAACCTTATAGAAATAGAAGTTAATCTTATTTTTTAAATTTATCTGACTGGGTATTGTGAGGAAAATACTTTACTAGCTTTAAAGTGTTATAAAATTTGATCTATTCTGTATTCAGGCATAGCCAAAAGTCACTAGTTAAAAGTGAAAATGATGCTATCCCAAGAAGAGATGCTGCCCGTTTCTCTCCTGCATACTCAGCCTCCTTTTTCCCCTCTCTTTTTACTTTCTCTCCCTTTCTGATTCTGTTTCCTCCCTTTTCTACTCTCGTCCTCTTGCCTAGACTTCACTTCCCTTGACCTCTCTTTCCTTTGACTTTTCCAATATATGTCGTACACACACACACACACACACACACACACACACACACACACACAGCTCCTGGTCATGGGGGAATAACAATGACAATCAAAACAAAAATCAAAACGACGACAATACTACTTATAATATTCCTATCTCTATAGCACTTGAAAGTTTATAAAGTTCACTCCTCATAACAATCTCATGAGGCAGGAAGTAGAAGTATTATTATCTCCATTGTACAGATGAAGAAACTGAGTCTCAGAAAGGGTTCCCAACAGTCATACAAAAGTAGAAGACTTTTGTTAAGTCTTCTTTTGTTAAGAAGAGTTAAGTGACTTGCCCAAGGTCACATGGCTAGTAAATGTTAAGTGTCTGAGGTCAGATTTGAACTCAGGTCCTCCTGACTCCAAGGCCGGTGCTCTATTCACTGCGCCATCTAGCCACCACTATCTTTTTTCTTTAAATAAATTTTAAAATTTAATTAAATCTTCTTTTCCTTGTATGTGGCTCTTGATTGTCATTTGTCTTTCTTTTTTTTCACTTTATTCTGTGGATCAATAGCCCTTGGCAGAAAAAGTTTCCCTAAACTGACTTCAAATCATGCTTACATTTTTAGACTTGTTGCTTGCTTTTTTGGTTATGGTTTTATAACTATGAAAAACAAATATTTGCTGCACTAGTTTGTAAAGGTTAACAGAAAACAGACCTCATTTGAAGGCATTTTCATTTTAAATGTTATGCTCTTCATTTAGATTATTCAATTGGAGCTCATTTTCAGGTTGCATTTGGAGGGTTTGTCATTAATGAATCTATATTGTTGTGTCCTAACCACTGTAATGAGTTAAAAAGTCAGAAACCAAAAGGAACCTTAGAATAAAGAATATCACTGCTGGACAGAGCCTTAGGACATAGAACATGGAGAAAGGAGGACCCTTAGAACACTGCTCATAAGACACATTGGTTCACTTTGTTAAAAATAATAATAATAATTCCCCACTTTTTTACTTTTCATTATATGGAATGGCTTTCTGGGAGAGGAAATAAAATTGATATATTGGGAAATGTAGATTAGATAAAAACTATATCATTGAAAGCTTTACTATTTCTTTTTTGAAGAACATAGAATGTCAAAGCTGGAGGGAGCCTTAGGCTACAGAGCACAGAATGTCAGAACTGGAAGAAACATTAAAGATCAGTTGATCCATCCATCATTCATTGCATAGGTGAAGAAACAAGGTCACAGGGTCTGTTAATGACAGAGCAAGACATCCAACCCAGATCCCCTGACTCTTGATTCCTCTTTTACTACTCAAGGTCTTCTAGATTCACCAAGCACCAGTCTAGGGTTCTGAATTTTCTGTCATGCCCTTTGCTCAGGGGGAGTGCAGGAAATGTCACATAAATACTCACAAGATGCTGGCACACATGGAACACTTGTTGCCATGCATTTTGCCATCAGGGCCTTGGACAGGAGAATTCTCCCGGGTGCAGATGAGCTTCCCATCCCTCACTTGGTTTCGGAATTCACTGCATAGATCCTGTGAAAACCAAGAGAATGCTGCTGGGGTAAAAGTTTTTCCTGGTTCCCTCTTCCTCCTCTTCCCAAACAACGTTCTTCTCTTTCTCAGATACTCTGCCCTTCAGTTTGGCCTCATATGCTTAACAGAAAGTAGAGCTGGAAGGACACTTTGAGATCATCTAGTCCACTCCTTCATCTGACAAACCAGAAGCACATGATTATTAACTGGTGTGCCCAAAGTAATCCATGACATAACTCAAATCCAAGGCTTCTGACTCTAGAACCAGTGTTTTTTCCATTATCCCAGACTACCTTTACCTCTTGAGCATTTGGAAAAAGCTTCCCTGGTTGGTCCTTAGGACAAATACCTACAAACTCTCAGAAAGGGGAGGGTAGAGGACAACAGTGTGGTGTACTGTATGGAGTGAGAGGACCTGTGTTCAAATTCTGCCTCTAATATTTGCTATCTGTGTGACTTTGAACCTATATGACAAGCTAGTCCCCTAGCCTGTCAGGACCTCATTTTCCTCATCAGGCAAATAAGTGGGGTTCAATTAATTGGCATCTGAGGTCCCTTTTAGTTCTAGACCATGATCATCTGACCTATCTCTGCCTAGGCCCTACCCCAGAATCACAGAATAACATAGAAACTATCTAATCCAACTCCCTCATTGTAGAAAAGGGGAAAAAATAGAGTCCCAGAGAGACAAAGTGAATAGGAATGATAGAGTCAGCAATCAAACCTAAATCTTCTGACTTCAGTTATAAAACCCTTTCTGTTATACACAGGGGTCATGGTGCTGAAATGCCTTGGTTGATTATTATGGACTAAGATTCATATCATGGAGCAGACTTCAACCAAATAGGATAAATCCCTTAGGCTGAAAAAGGAAATCCAAGCCTGTCCTCTCAGAAGATGGGGTGTTTTTCCTCTTCAGAAACTAACTTTTCCTCCTGTTACCGCTCTTCTCCCCTTTCAGTTCTTTGCACCCCAGTTCCAAAACCTCATGCCACCCACCTTTCCTCATCATCCCACTATCAGCACTGTTGGTGTAACTACCTTGTCAGCTTCTCTCTTTGTTATTGCACTGGCCTCTGCAGCTGCTTTTTCTTTTTCTTCTTGTTGGCTGCAGAAAGAGACACAGAAATGCACAGAGAGAGATAAAAAGACAGAGAGAAGAAGAGAGAGATGGAGAAATCAGTTCAAGTACAGAGTCCATATTCCCTTAGGACCATGCTTCACAAGCAACCAGTTTTGATGGAAACCACATTAAATGTTCATTTTTAAAACTTGGAAACAAACCCTGGCTATGTGACCTTACAGAAGTCACTTTCCCTTAACATCATTTTCTATATCTGTAAGGCGGGATAAATCTTTGAATGACCTAATTAACAGTTGTGTTTTTATTATCAGCTTTCATCTGTATAGCAACTTAAGGTTTACAAAGCACTTTCCTCTCAGATATTATTGTGCCCATTTGACAGATAAAGAAATAGGAATTTCAAGAGCTTAAAAGATTGGTCTGTCATCACACAGTGAATGAGCTGGAAAGCTGAAACTCAAAGTCAGGTCTTTGACTCCATGACCAGATAGTGCCCTTTGGACTCCACCATGGCTGTTTCAAAGTGCTTTTGTTATCCTGATCCTGAAGACTGAACATTCACTGCTGATAGCCAGTCCACTGGCACACTCCCACTCATACAACTCTGCCCCTTTCATAGGTTCCCAACTCAGGACCGTTCAGCCATCACAGTCAAGAATTTTCTCATCCAAAAAGGCAGACAACCTTTATCAAAGGCATTGAGGAGATAAGAGAGAATATGCAGACCCATTTGCCAGATAAGTCCCCCCCCCAAAAGCAACTTTTCTCCAAGCCATGTCTGTGTCTTAGTAGCTCCTATGGCCCCAAACAAACATCTTCCTCATAGATTCAAAGATTGTTATTATTAGACTTTAAAATAGCAAAATGTCAGAGTTAGAAGGGACCTTAGAATGTAGAACATTAAATGCCAGAGCTGGAAGATATCTTTGAATTCTAATCCTGGAAGGAACCTCGCAATATAAAAAGCTAGAACATAATGTGGAAAGTTCAAGGTAAAAGGGATCCTAACCTGTAAGGACTGGAAAAGACTTAGGATACAAATCACAGAAGGGAACTTAGAACATACAAGATCATGTCAAAATTGGAAAGGTTCTTAAAGCCAGAATATCAGGATTGCAAAGGACATAAAATAAGGAATGTCTGAGCTACAAAGAACCTTAAGACATAAAAAGTCAGGACTGAAGACATCTTAGAACTTAGAACAGAGAATGTCAGAAGTGGAATGGACCTTAGAACACAGAACATAGAATATTAGGCCTGGAAGGGATCTTAGCGATCACCTAATTCAGTGCCCTCACTGTACTCACAAGAAGACTTGGCACATAGAGCAGGTGTTGCCATGCATTTTGCCATCTGGTCCCAGAATAGGGTCGTTCTCTCTGGTGCAGGCCATTCGTCCGTTCCTCATGTAGTTGCGGTATGGATTACACAGCTCCTAACCACAGGAAGAGAAGAAGGTTCACATATTTTTGTTTGCATGTTTGTTTAGTTATTTTTCTACCTGTGTACTCCCCCTCTATTCCTTTTAACTTGATGAAAGGCTAAAAGAATAAGGTTCCTCTGAGTAGGGAGACCTGTTGACCCTAACTTAGAGAATTATCTCCAAGATCCCCTCGAGCCTAGTTAGACCTAAACTGTGTCTCTCTCATTAGTCAAATTAATTTTTTCAAGGGTCCATTTAACTTGTATGCTTATTATTGTGAAGTTTTCAGCACTATTTAGTATAAAAAATGGATAGGAGGAGGGTATCATGATGTAATTAAAAGAGTTTTAAATTGGTTCTGGTCCCTCTTCTGCCTTCATCCTATCTCTGCCAATTACTATATAAATGACCTTGGGCAAATCACTTTATTTTTTTGAGATTCAATTTCCTCAACTGTAAATGGAGGATGGTAGTGCTTGCAGTATCTACTTCCCAAGGTTGTTGTGAAAAAATTCATTATAAATTTTTAAATGTTAAAAAAAAGTGTCAACTATTGTAATTGATTGTTTTTCTGACTGTGCAAGCCACACCCCTCTGGAGCTCAGTTTCCTCCATTGTAACTAAATCTTTAAGGCTCAGATCTTCTGTTCTACAATTTTTTCTGTGGTAATTCTGGAAATGAATGTTAGTTCAGAGGAAGGAAGGATCTTCTATCTAGGGCTAGGACTTGGAAAGACTTCACAGCAGAGGTGGTATTAGAGCAGGGTTTTAAGGAGTGTACATAAGGCCTCTGGAGCTAGTGACAAGCAGAGGAAATCCTGGAAGGTTGGAGGCCTTAGGACAGGTTTGGGGAGCAGTACCCCATAGTCTGGTCTAGCTGGAATGCAGGGTGTGTGATCAGGTTTGCCTAATTCTCAAAGGTATAACAAGGTGTTATGGAAAGGCTTCATGAATCCGGAATTAAAGGGCTTGAATTTAAATCTTGTCTTGTGTGACACTTGCATGACTTTTGTCTGAATCACTTGTGTGAGCTTGAGTAGGTCCCTTTTTCTGTCTAAGCCTCTATTTCCTCATCTCTAAAGTAAGAGGTTTAAATTAAATGATTACCAAGGTCCATTCTGGCTCCAAATTCTATGACATTATGGCTATATGTACACATATATATTTCACCAATGTTGATGCTCATCTCTGATCTCGAGGTGCATCACACTTTGGTCTGCAAGAACACCATGTGAGTCACAACCCAGGAAGGTCTAACTGTGTGGCTTGTTGTCACTTACCACAAACGAGGTAGTGTTTGCTGATTCTCTCCCTAAATTTTCTTCCTTTCTTTTCCTTTCTTCAGCTTCCATTTGGCTGCAAGGGAGAGAGAGAAAGAGAATTCTATTAAGTAAACATGAAAATAACATTTTTTCCCCTCCCTCTTCAACATTGCTTGTGAACCCTCATCCCTCAGCGGGAATCACCAGCAGGACCTTTCAGGAATGAGATCTCTAATAAGATACTATGGTGTCACAATCTTTCTCCATAAGTCATCACTCCAAGAATAGTCATCTAGAATCTAAAAAGAACCAACTTGTCCCCAGAGGGTAGAACTAAGAGCAATGGGGAAGAGTTATAGGAAGCCAAAATTTGTCCCTACTGAGTGGCAAAGTGAATAAGAGTGCAGAACTTGGGATCAGGAAGACCTGAGTGTAAATCCCACATCAGACAATTACTGGTTGTATGACTTTAAGCAGGTAAGTCACTTGATATTCATGTACTAGTTTCTTCATCTGTGAAATGGGGATGATAATAATAGCACCTACGTCACAGAGTTATTGTGAGGATCCAATGAGTTAACAAATCTGAAGTGCTTTGCAAAACTTAGAGCACTATATAAATGCTAGCTTGCAATGAACTCTGTTAAAAGACTTACATTTCTAGTCCTCAGTTTCCCAACCTCGTAGGCATTTAATCAGGTAGCGAATGACTCCCAGTCAAGAACGGTGCATAGGCAATTTTCTCCCTGGTTCAAGGTTGGGATAGGTCGTTTCTAAGGTCATTTTTGCCTCTTAGACTTTGAGGTTTAGAAGCTCTAAAATTCTGAGAATCTAAGGGTGAAATTTCTAAATATTTAAAAGTAGCAAGTATTTCAAGTTCTGTGTTTCTAAGAATCTAAGAAGGTCAAGGTTCCAAAGGTCTGGGAATCTAAAGGGTCTGAGATTATAAGGTCCTGAAAGATAAAGATTTGGTTCCAAGTCTTCTGTTCTAGGAATCTGTTTTTAAGATTTTGTCTTACTGAGATCCTAAAGTACTGAAAGTTGAGGCTTGACAACTATGGGACAAGCAAAATAGCCTCCCACCTGCTTATTGAGTGAAATCAACCCCTTCAACTCCTTCATCCCCCAGGATTATAGGATAAGCATCAGGATCTTTCCCTGATCTTAGAAATTGGGGTCCAAGTGGTTAAGGCAGGTCTGGAAACAGCTTCCAGGAAGGTTTTGAAGAGTGTCTCTAGCTTTATAACTGTGAATCTGAAGAATTTCCCAAGTGTGTGGACCTCAAATACGTATACATCTTTGATATGAACTTTGAGGTGTCACATGCATTGTGAAATCAAATACAAAAAGTGTATTCATTCATGTTTCTGTGTGAGTACATCTAGGTGTGGTCCCCTGGGCAAGTCTCAGGGAGCATTCACCCACTCAATACACCAGAGGGTTAGGGTGGGATGTGTTTGAATGGACTCAGACCAAACATTGGAGACAGTGGTTAGTCTGCTTTCTGTCAGTGGGTGATCCCCCAGGATTTGGTTTTGAGTCTCATGCTATGGGAACATGGGAGTGAGGACAGAATAGGATGCCTCTAGATGCAGGTGCACAAGTCCTGCGTGTAGCTGTTGCAGTGACTGAGAAATACGGGTCTAGAGACAATCATTCTAATGGGAATATCTGGGTCTATGATGGCAAAGTGTGAATAGACATCATACTTCAGTTAGTACAATTCTGAGTCCTCATTAGACAGAAAGAAAAAGAGGCTTACAGTCCAAAATGCAACATGAGTGTGTATTGAGTGGCAGCAGAGGTGAGGGAGGTTGGGGAGGTGTTCTCTAGTAATGCTATGGATCTGAGAAGCATGATGAGGCTGATGTGAACCAATCCAAAATGAAGGGAACAGAACCAAGAGAACTACACTCAATTATGGCAATAACACAAATGGAAAGAACAACAAAAGAAAAAGGAAAAAGCCTTGAATGCTATTGTGATTTTGTTGGTCCTAGAGTCTAGAAAATGTACTTCCCTCCCTTCTTTGCAGGGGTCTGAGGCTATGGTTCTATAATACTGCACATACTGGCAAGTCTCAGTTAATTGTTGGTTTTATGAAACTGCTCTTGCCCTTTCTACTTTTTATTCTTAGTGACAAGGACTAATAGGTAAGAAGGAAGGGAGTCTATACATGGCAAAGAGAATGACTTAAAACCAAAAGCTATCAATGCAAATTAAAAGAAAAGATAGAAGATCTGAGAGTCTAAGTTTCTAAGATTCTCTGAACATTAGTCCAGAGTCCTATTCTCCAACAGAACAAAATCACTTCGGTCAGTTTCAGATCCCAATATGTGCTTACAAAGAAAATAAATCAATCCTGAGAAGGATTTGCTTTTCCAGGCAAAGAATGCTGTTAGGAAATGAGAAATCATAGAATGGGAATAAGGGCTTGTCTTGTCCAAATGGACTCTTCCCAAAGAGTCTGAAGCACAGCTCCTGCTGCCCCTCTTCATACTCACAAGAAGGCTTTGCACATGGAGCACTTGTTCCCATAATGCTTCCCATCAAAGCCTTGGATAGGGTCATTCTCCCTGGTGCAAAAGAGTCTGCCATTGCTCATGTGGTCCTGGAATTCACTGCATAGTGCCTGCAGAAGGAAGATAGATACCTGGCTTTCGTTCTTTATACCTGGCTATTCATTCTTTATATGCATGAGATATAAAACATGCATCTTGAATGCACTTACCATTGGAGGCAAGACTAATTAAAGAACATAAGGGTTTTCCTCAAATTTTGCCATGCTCTCTTCCTTCCCCCCTCAGGCATTGATAACATCTCTACTAAAAGAAAATCTTCAATGGCTCTCTATTGCTTCCCAAGTAAAGTTTCAACTTCTCTACTTGGTATTCAAGGCCCTCTACAATCTAATGTTATCCTATTACACAACTTTATGTTATTACCCCACACTGTGCTGCAGCCAAAGTCGGCAGCATTTCTTATGCCTACATACCCTGAAATATTCTGCCTCTGTATCATTGCTCACATTATTCCCTAGTTCTGGAGGGCCCTATTCTGCCTCTTTAACTGATGTTTTTCTCCCTAGGCATCCTTGAAAGCTCAAATTAAATTCTCCCTCATTCAAGAAGACCTCCCCAATTTCTGTAGTCAGCAAGCCCCTTCCTCTGCAGTACTTTCTTCTCATCTCTCTAACACATTTATCATGAATTATTGTAGATTACAACAACCCATATTGACATCTTAGATCACCAATAGATCAATAGACACCAATAGATATTAAGACAGAAATTCTTATCCATAAACTTATAGCACCCCCAGTTGCCCAACATAGGGCCCTACAAAGAGTATATGCTTAAGAAATGATCATTGAATGGATTGGGACTGAAGGACTCATCAGGAAAATAGGAAGAAAAGATAAAAATGCTCTTCTATGTCTGACAAAATCTATTTGATTTCTTTCTATTAAAGTAATGGAATATTACCGTAAACAAACAAAGGAAGAAACAAACATATATAGACAGATGAATAAATAGATAAATGGATGAATGGTTAATAAATGGTTGGATAGATGGATAAATAAATAAATTTAAATGAATTATTACCTATGTTTGTGTGCAGTGGAAAAAGTCATAGACTGAAAGACATGAGGCCTGGGCACTTAAGTCCAGAGTGTGCCACTTAACTATGTGACCCTGGGCAAGTCACTTCCCCTTTCTGAGAGTCTTACTTTCCTTCTCTGTAAGCAATGTTTGAAATGCCTACCAGTATAGCATTGGTAAAAGAATTACAAAGGATAACTCTGAGCCTGGAGTCAGCAAGACCTGAGCTGATACCCAGCCTCAAAAACTTACTATCTGTGTGACCCTGGGCAAGTCACTTAACCTCTGTTTGCCTCAGTTTCCTCATCTGCAAAATGGGGATAATAATAGCCCCTACTTCTCAAGGTTGTTGTGAGGCTCAAATGATATAATAATTATAAAGTACATAGCACACTCCCAGGCAGAGAGTAAGCACTACATACATTTTAGCTCTCAGTAGTAGTATTTTTATTACTAAGCTAGAAAGCATTTTTAGAAATATCACCTTTATTATTATTATTATTAGATGATCAATACTACAATTTTAAGAACAATATTCAGACAGACATTACTAGCAATCTTGACAATGAATATAATACTTTGAATTGAGATAGCATTTTTAGTTGCTTTAGAGTTACAAATTACTTGTAAATTCAATTTCTACTTCCCTGGAAGGTAGGGAGGGAAGGAATTATTATACATTATTTAAATGATGCAGTAACTGAGGCCCAGAAAAGGGAAGAGACATGCTGAAGGTCACCTAAGTCATGGGATCACAGAATTGAGGCTGAAAAATACCTCAGATGCAAGCTAGTCCTATTCTAGCTTTTGACATAGAAAGAACCTGAGGCCCAGAGGGTCAAAGTCGCACCGAGTAAAGAAGAGACAGGGTTTAAACTAAGGTCAGGCAGTAAGATGGCAGAACCAGGTCTAAACTTCAGATCCACTGATAGTCCAGGGCTCCTTACCCTTAAAAAATAAAATACTCCCTTTTGAAAATTCATTTTTAAAAATTACAATAATAACCTATATATAATTTCGACCTCACCTCAATTTCTCTTTTAAATTTTGGCTTCTCTTCAGACTTTCTAAGAGCTTCTTCTGTTTTCTTTTTTTCTTCCTCATATTGTTTTTTGCTGCGGAAAGGACAAAATTGAGTTACCAAAGCTAACGTAATGCACTGAATCAAAGATCAGATAGAATTTACTAAGCACCCACTGTGTTCTAGGTCCCCCTCAAGGAGACAGCTTCTCCATATATAAGTATATGCAAAATGCATGTATAAAAAAAGTATAAGGTCCATAGAGTATAACATCAATAGATTACAAAAGATCATGAGATTACAAGGTTAAGGAAGGAGAGATGATACTAACAGCTAAAAGGAAGAGGAAAGTCCAAGTTTTACAGAAAATAAAATTTTGCCTTTTTGGAGGGGGCAAGGCAGGGCAGTTGGGGTTAAGTGACTTGTCCAAGATCATACAGCTAGTAAGTGTTAAGTGTCTGAGGCCAGATTTGAACTCAGGTCCTCTTGACTTCAGTGCCAGTGCTCTATTCACTGCACCAGCTAGCTGCCCAACAAATTATTTTATTAAGGGGATTTGTTCTATTAAGTTTGGATCTGGTCAAAGGGCCACACTTGAGCACCTAGATGGCCACATGTGACGTGGAGGCTGCAGGTTCCCTACCCCTGAATTCTAGCCTGTATGTGAGCAGAAATCACATTACAGAATCTCTCTCCAGTCTGTGCTCAAAACAGGGAAGTTTATTTCATTTTTGGACAGTTCCAATTGTTGCAAAGTTCTTGCTTATGCTGAACCCAAGTCTGCTTCTATATGCCTTCCAAAATTTGCGTTCAATTTAGAGAATCTTTAAAAGACGTTAGAGATCATCTCATTCAACTCATTCATTTTACTAACAAGGAAAATGAAGTCCAGAGAAGGAAAAGTGTACCTAAGTTCAAAAAAAAAATAGTTGTAGAGGGGATAGAACCCAGATTGACTAAATTTATCCAGGGTTCTTCTATGCCAGGTTAATTCCAAATAAATGAAGAGGCTTCACATTTGAAATAGTTATTGCTGACATATGTGAGAGTCTAAAACTAAAGTCAACCACTGCTTCTGATCATCAACATTTCTTTGATGGAGAATCTCATAGTCAGATCTTTACTATTTCTATCGGACTCAACACAGAGTCCCCCAAAGAAAAATGAGAATCAAACCCAGTAGTATTCAGAAACTTTGCTTGCAGAAAGATAATGGGTTTATCAAAGACCTGGGTTTTTATCTTGGATCTGCCACTTATTTGTATGTAACCTATCTTTTTCTCTCTCCGGATCTTAGTTTCCTCATCTATAAAAATGAAGTGGTTGGACACGATAATTTCTCAATCGAGAAAGCAAGATCTTAGTCCTAGTTCTGGCATAGGCTTTCTAGAGGACCTTGGATGGGTCACTTGACCTCTGTGAGGCCCAACTTCCTTCCTTAGAAAACTGAACCAATAATCCTATAATAAAACCTATCCCTTAGGACTGTAACCCTGAGTGCTACAGAGCTGCTTTTGTATTAAAACTTCAGGCTACAGAGGTTTCTATGGCCTCTCAAAAATACTGTGAGGCTCATGGGCCAGGATCTAGGATCAAGGAATAGGCAAGATAAAGAAAGAAAGAGAACAAGAGAAAGAGCTTAGATGCCTCACGCACAGAAAGAACTGACAACTGGAATGTCCAGAAGAGGGGATTCTAAACTATGTTTTATGGGAATCAGTTGATAGACTAAGGGGTGTTTAGACTTGAGAAGACTGAGCAAGGATATCAGAGTAAGGAACATTGGTGGTAAAAGTTTTAAAGCCTGAGAAAGTATGGAAGGGTAATGTGGAAACACTAGCTTAGAAGCAATTTACTTCTGTCTCTATATCCATTTTTTAGTTGTTTTAAGGAACAGTTTCCATACTCACAAGAATTTTGAACAGAAGGCACACTTATTTCCGTGTATCCTTCCATCAGGGCCTCGGACAGGATCCTTCTCTCGTGTACAGGGAAGTATCCCATTCCTTACTTGACTTTCAAAGGTTTTGCAAAATTCCTTCAAAAAACAGGTTTTAAAAGACCAGTATGAGCAATAGTATCCTTTTCGTTTGAGGAAGATTTATTTATGAAGTTTAGTTACCATCATTATCATTTTACAGATAAAGCCATTGAAGTTCAGAGTGATGGAGCAATTTGGCCAAGGTCACACATCTATAAAACAGAGGATCTATTGATTGGTTCCAGCTCCTCTAATTCCATAGAACATCATAGTTGATGATGATGGTGGTGGTGGTGAAGATGATGATGATAACTAACAATTATATAGCGTTTACTATGTGCCAGGCATTTCTAAGCACTTGTTGTTCAATCCTCACAATAACCCTGGGAGCTAGGTGCTTTTATTATCTCCATTTTACAGATGAGGAAATGGAGGCAAGCAGGGTTAAGTGACTTGCATGGGGTCATAAAGCTAGTAAGCATCTGAGGCTGGATCTGAACTCAGGTCCTCCTGACTCCAGGCCCAGCACTCTATACACTACACTTTGTCTACCTAGCTAACAGATAAACAGATGAATTTAGTCCAAGTTGTAGATGAAAAACAGTGCTCTACAATACACCCAAAACGTGGTCCTCCCCAGCTTCTGGTTAGAGGTTTCTAGTAATGCAAAACTGAACTATCTACCCATGCAATCTATTCCTTTATTTGGACAGCTCTGATTACTGCAAAGTTTTTCTGTTTAAGTTTAAATCTGCTTTCCTATGATTTGTCCCCATTAATCTTTGTTCTCCTTCGTGTTCCATATAATAACCTTCTGAACATAGTAATGATATAATCCTCATGCCTTCTCTACTTCAGACTAAATATTCCTAGTTCCTTAAACCACTCCTTTTGCAACAGGGTTTCAAATACCTGTCCCAACATAGTTGACTTCCTCTCAATACAGCCTAGCTTATCAATATCTACTCTAAAACATTACATCCAAAATTAAATACACTGGTCTAGCCAGCATGTAGGAGAAAAGGGACTATCACTTCACTTGTTCTGGATACCATACTATGTTCTCGATGCAGCCTAAAAATGCTTTGGCATCTTTAATTACCATACCATGTTGCTGATTTTGTTAAATTTGCAGTCATTAAAACCCCCAGTGTTTTGTTTTGTTTTTTAACATTTATCTAGCCAGACCTGCCCATAGTATTCTTACATAGCTGAACTTTTTAACTCAAATGCAAGACTTCACAATTCTCCTTATTAGATTCCCTCGTAGCTGGTTTTCTCTTGGTAGCTGTGACTTGCACAGCTGAAAAAATTTTTTGCATCTGGATTGTCTCCACCCATCTATTAGCTAACGTAGTACTTACTGTAGGATTATAGAATGTTGGAGTTGAAAGAAATTTTACAGAACCTTTAGTCACCCATGAATGCTGCAGAGGAAGAAAGTTCATCTCAGAGAGATCAGGTACCTTCCCTCTTGAAAGTCTGAGGCTCTTTCTGCTACTTCATTTTGTCACTCTTAACTTTGAGGGGTATACGAACAACCTACAACAATAATCTAACTCTCTAACAGAGCTATATCATCTGTAGTACTAGACCTTAATATCTGAGTAAGGCCAGGTGTAAACCTGACTTGAACTGACCTAAGAATGAGCCATTTATCTGTTGGAGGGTGATGGCTGTGCTTCCTTCATTGAAGGTTCCTATGAAGAAGGCAATCACCTGAGTACCCAAACATAGCCATAACATTCATAATCATTGGTTCCCATCAGAGAAACAATGATAATCTTATTTATAAGGCATGATTCATTCTAAAACATTTTGTGACTAACCCACTGACAAGCTAATTTTGTGACAGACATTAAGCTATCTGTAAGACAGCCCACTTGTTATAATCAGGTGTGGATGCCTCATCAAGGTGGCAATAACCAAGTAGCCAAAAAAAAAGAAAGTGGAGAAAATGTCATATAGCCCATGTCTATTAGAATAAGAGGATCCCTTAGAACACACATCTTAGAACACAAAATATGGACTGTCAGAGCTAGAAGGTCGTTGGAACACAGAATTGAAGGCCTGACAACATAGCATATAGAATGCCAGTCCTTAAAACATAGAGCATAGAATGTCAGAGAAGAAGGGTCCTTAGAATATAGAATGTCAGTCCTTAGAACACGGACTGTCATCCCTTAGAATATAAAACACGGGCTGTTAAACCTTACCACAAAGTATGTTAGAGCTGGGGGATCTTTAGGATATAGAACAAAGACTCTAGGATATCAACCCTTAAAATATCAGAATAGGAAGGGATTTTTGGATGCAGAATACTAGAACAAAGGACATAAACTCCCACAGCATCCCTGGGCTTCAGTTTCATCTTCAGTACAAAGAGGGGATTTAATTAAATGATCCCTAAGGCTCCTTTCAGGCTTTGATAGTCTATGAATCCATGCTACGGTACTTTGTAACTGACGTCTTATACAAACAGAGAGGGACAAGGATGGGAATTAACTTGGTTGCTATACACACATAGTCTCAAATACACTCATCCCGAAAAAAAATGGCAAGAAAATAAAGCAAGATGTGGAGCCTGAAAAGGGAAGCATACTCAGAACTCAAAATTTAGTTAATAACACTCTGGAAATGGTTTCAGGATGATTTCACCTTGAAGGAATACATGCTACGTATGATTAACAAACTTGTGAACAAAATTTCCTAGCTCATGAAGCAAGCACAGGAAGCATTCTTCATTTGTTGCTAATTCCAAAAAACCAAGAGAAGCGGCCAAGCACATTGAAAGGCACATTGGATATGGAATCAACCCAAGGTCAATCCAGGCTCTGATATTTGATAGCTATGTGACTATACATGTCAGTTCTCTTCTCTGAATGTTCCTCATTTATAAAGGAGAGCTAAAAGCATCACCTGTACCTCCCTCCCTTACCAATGCTATGAGCAAAGTGCTTTAGAAACCGTACAATGCCACAAATGTCAGTACTCACCTTTTCAGCATCTCTGCGGGTTCTCTTGTCATCTTCCTTCGCTTTGTCTTTAGCTTCTTTCAGGCTGTGTGGAGAAATGAGTGGTCTATGAAGAAATGCAATCAAAACCCTTCAGCAAAGAAAAGAAAATGCTGACAACAGACCAGGGGTTCTTGGCTTTTTTGGAAGTAGGGTAAAGTCAATGGATCCCTTCTTCAAATAATTTTTTGTCGTTTGCACTTATAGTTGAAAGAAATGCTAAATTTTATTTACAAGCTAGTGAAAAATGTAATTTTTTTTCACATCCATGGGATTTCATGAACACTCCAAAAAAACCCAAAATAACTGCCTACGTCTGTGTACCCTAGGTTAAGAACCCCAATCCTAGACATACTTAACTAAAACTAGAAAACAACATTGCAGGCAATATGGGTAAAGTCATAGATTTTAGTGGCTGCAATGACTTGAAGAAGTCACCTAATGGCAGTCCCTGTTTTCATTTATTTCCCCTTCTCAGTTTTGTAAATTAAGCCATTGTATGAATCTGCTTCCTGGATTGTCAATTGGGAGTCACTTGTAAAGCAGAATAATAAAATCTGGGTTTTTCAGAGGGGGGAAGGCAAGGCAATTGGGACTAAGTGACTTGCCCAAGGTCACACAGCTTGTGTCAAGCATCTGAGGCTGGATTTGAACTCAGGTCCTCCTGACTCAAGGGCCAATGCTTTATTTACTGCACCACCTAGCTGCCCCCAGAATAATAAAAATTTAAAGGAGGACTTTGGACATCAATGAATCCTATGTCCTCCACAAAATTTCCAGCAAATGGTCATCCATCCATCCATCCAAATAAATGCTTTATTGCACAGGAGCTCAAGAAAAGTATTCCCTCATTCCCAGATGTTAGAAAGTTCTTGCCTCCATTGAGTCAAATTTTGTCTGCTTCACTGCTCTTAGTTATGGTTTGGAGTTAACATAGAACAAATGCAATTCCTCTTTTTCTGTGACAGCCCATCAGACACATAAAGTTAGTAAGCGTCTTCCTCCCTCTAGATTTTTTCATCTTAGTTGTAGAAAATATCCTTCATGATCCTTCAAGCACTTCCAATCTTATTTGCATCACTATACGTAATTGCTTCTGTACTTACAATATTTCTGCACACATGGTACACTTATTGCCATAGGTTTTGCCATCAGGGCCACGAACTGGATCATTTTCTCTGGTGCAGGCAAGCCTCCCTTCATTATTTGCAAATTGCCGGAAATCGCTACATGGGTCCTGGGAAGTAAAAGAAAGAAGATTTGAAATCAACAGTCTTACTTTGATTTTTCTGCCTTCATCACAGTTTAATATCTTAATATTTTCTTGCATGAGATGCCCAACGCCTCAATCACCAAATTCTTTAAACTCTAAGGGGTGGAGAGAGCTAGAAAAACTCAACCTCAAAAACAAAACCAAGATCTGGAATAAAACCAAAATCTAGAGTAAATCCCAATTCAAGAACTAAAACAAAGTCAAGCTCAAAAATTAGTCTAAGGTCTAGAATAAAACCAAGAGAAAAAGCTAGAATAAACCTACAAGCTAGAACGAAGTCAAATTCAGATCTAAGTACAAAGGGTAGACTAAAACTAAGATTTAGAATAAGTCAAGAGCTATAATAAATTTAAAAACTAGAGCAAAGTCAAGTTCAAAAAATAGCCCAATATGTAGAATAAAACCAGAAATTAGAACTTATAAATAAAAAGCGAAATAAGTCCATGAGCTAGAACAAAGTCAAATTCAGACCTAAGTACAAGATTGTGAACTAAAACTGCTGATTTCAGAGAAGAAAAAAGGAAGAGAGATAAACTCAAAAACTAGACCAAACTTAGGAGTCAGAACAAGCACTAAACCCAAGAAATGAAACAAACCTAAGGGTTGAATAAATGCAAGAGATAAAACAAAGTCAAAGCTAAGAACAAACTCAAATTCTAGAAAAGCCTCTAGTGAAATAGATGAGCCCTAGACTTTTCTCTTGTAAGAGGTCTGGCTACAACAAGAGTCAGTCTTTCCTGCTCTTTCTCAGGGCTGAACCTTTTACAGTATAATGGGGGATCCTAGATGAGCCAAGCAACCACTCTCCACGTCTAGACTCAGATGTCCTCAGTTGCCTTTTTATCTGGGAAAAAACACATTCACATTTTAAATGATTTCCTCCACCATGCCCATGTGAGGAGGAAAAAAAAAGAAAAAAAAATCTTGCTCGTTCCTCTTTGAGAGGAACGGGTCAGCCTGCCCCAGCAAGACTGAATCAATCACATAATAAAAGACCTACCTGCTGGGCAGTTTATTTAGGACTTTACTCACATCAATCCCTTGTAACAGTTCAAAAACGATTTTCTTCATTTTGATGAGGAAATGATAATCAAGAGGAGGAAGAACATTGTCCAAGCTCATACATACAGTCAGAAAGTGAAGGAGTTGAAGCTGACACCCAGGTTTTCTGACTTATGGAGCAGTCAGGCCATGCCTGTTAGTTTGAAGCTTGTTGTTGTTGCTGTCTTGTCTTGCTTTGTTTTGTTTTTAAGGGCCAGAAGGAATCTTAAGAGACCATCGAGTAAAATTCTATTTATTTTAGAGATGAGGACAATAGGACTCAGTGGAGGGCAGTGGAGGGGAGTGAGGAGGGTGACTGGGGTCACATAGATGCTTAGTGGCAAAACTGGGACTGGTATCCAGGCTACTTGACTCCCAATTTGAAAATCCTTTCACTGTAGGAAATTCAACTCAAATATAGTCCTTCACATGTAGAACTTTCCTATACTTTGTATGGTCACTTCCTGGAAAAGCCTTATTAAGCATATCCCATCAACCTAAGAAAATCCTGGGCCTCTTACTTACTTAAAGATGAGACATAGTACTGTTGGTAGAGTTGTGAACTGATTGAACCATATTGAAGAGCAATCTCGAATTGTGCCTAAAGGACTATAAAACTGTACATACCCTTCAACCCAGAAATAGCATAACTAGGTCTGTATCACAAAGAAAAAATGATCTATATGTACAAAAATATTTACAGTGGTTCTTTCTGTGATGGCAAAGAATTGGAAATTGAGGAGATGCCATCAATTGGGGAATGATTGAACAAGTTGTTGTATGTGACTGTGATGGAATACTATTATGCTATAAGAAATGATGAGCAAAATGCTTTCAGAAAAAATCTGGGAAGACTTAAATGAATTGATGCAAAAGTGAAATGAGCAGAACCAGGAGAATATTTTACACAATAATAGCAATACTGTACAATGATCAACTATGAATGACTTAGGTATTCTCAGTAATACAATGATCTAAGACAATTCTGAAGGACTTATAATGAGAAAAGTCATCTACCTCCAGAAGAAAAAATTGTTAAAATCTGAATAGAAATGAAAGAATACTTTTTTTACTTTCTTTTTTTTTGTCTTGCTAATATCGAAATATGTTTTGCATGATTGCACAGCAAAAAATAAAAACAATGACAAAAGGCATTGTCTTTGTCATTTAAAGTCCTTTGTTGTTTTTAGAAATCAGGTTATAGGAATCAAAGAATATTATATCTGGAGGCCACACTCCAATGCCAAATTTCAGAGTTGGAATGGGCATTAGAACACGGAACACTAAATGTCAAAAACAGGGAGGAATCTTAGAGTATTGGACAATGAATGTCAGAGATGGAAGGGACCTTAGAAGATATGTTGTCCAACTTCCTCATTTTTCAGAGGAAAAAATTGAGACTCACAGAGAAACAGAGATTTGCCAGTTAGATAGTCAGAGGCTTCTTGAGTCTGATTTCTATTCCAATAAAATATAAGCTTTTTGAAGTCAGCAACTGTTTCATTTTTGTCTTTATACTGCCAGTGTCTAGCACAGTGCTTGGCTGTACTAGGTACTTAATAAATGTTTATCAATTGATTCTGCTCTTCATTTTGACATAACCTAAATAAGTTACTTAAACTCTCTGCTCCTCAGTTTCATCACATAAGACAATGGTAATAGGTGACTCACTTAGCAATTATAAGGTTAATGAGATAAAGTCAACCAAGCCACTTTCCCACTGGAGACAAGCACAGTAAGATATGTAGAGAGCTTTGACTCTGTGGAAATATCTGGTGAGTAAACTTAAAAATATCCAAATGCTGAGCAGTTGCTTTTCTAACCTAAGATACCACATTTCACAACCTTCTCGTACTCCCAATACAAAGTAAACTCTCGGAAATATGAGCTTTCAATTAAAAGAAGTTAGAATTTCCCATTCTTTCCAATTAATTTTCTGACTGTCAACTTTCCCTGATGTGACCATTGACCTGGCCCTGAGTCAATCTTGTTGGAGGTGCACCCAGTACAATCAGTCAAGACCACTCACTAAATCGCCCTTCCCACCACTCCACCCCTGCCCACAGAGCCCTATGTGGGCCATTGTTCCAAGTTCACATGAATGTCGCCCACCTATTGCAAGGGTTGATCCAGGTCCACATACTGACACACCCATGCATTGCTCCCTGGAGCCATTGACTTTGGTATGTTTAGGGTGGAGAGTGGGTAGAAGTTACTGTGACAATATACATTCCCACGTCAGTGGCAGCACCTGGACTAGAACCCAGTTTGCCTACCTATATGGCCAATGTCTTTTCCACTATCTCAGAGGTCACCAAGCAAGTTCTGGCTTCCATGAGAGATGAAGGAAACACTTTCTTCTCTGTTCTCAGAACATGGATGTACATAAAATTCATATTGGACTTGCCTATTCATTGTTATCACACCAGCCTCCAGTATTCTATGTCTTAATGTCTCTTTCAGTTCTAACACTATATGTCCTAAAGTGCCTTCATTATATGTCCAAAAGTCCCATCTGGTACTGTAATTCCAATCCTTAGAGTGTCTATGATTTAATAGTGTGGGTATACTCTTAATTGACACAGATCATCACCTTTCTAGTTGTTGTTGTTGTTGGTAGTAGTAGTAGTAGTATCAGCAGCAGCAATAACTAGCATTGATGCAGTGCATTAAGGTATTCAAAGTACTGTATAAATATTATTTCATCCTCCCAACAACACTGAGATATAAGGGTTATTATTATTCCCATTTTATGTATGAGAAAATGGAGGAAAATCAAGGTCAAGGAATATGCTTAAGATCATAAGTATCTGAGACCAGATTTGAATCAAGGATTTTCCCGAATCCAGGCCAGGCACTCTATCCACTGTGCTTAGTAGATGGTTTGATTGATTTATATGGCAAAAAAGATTCATAAACCAGTGACTGGTCTCTTCATAAGATCCTTTACACTTTAAGCTGAAAAAGTACTTAAATGACCAAAGTAGTCTTTGGTAGCTCTAGTCTCACAGGTTTGGATCTTGTTTGTTTTGAGGAAGAGTTTGTGCTCCATAAACATAATCTTAAAGAGGTCTGGTTCCCTCCACATTTTGACACACTGGGAAAACACATTAACTTATATATGATTCCGTTCAATTACTTAAAACACAGTCTCCTCTGGCCTTATCTTCTCATGTTAATTCAAAACATCTCCTAGTTGAAAATGTACTTTTATCTTCTCTAGAAAGAAACTTGTGCTTAAAGTGCTGTTATTGTATAAATTGTTCTCCTAGTCCTAATTACTATTCTCTGTATCAATTCTTACAAGTCTTCACATGATTCTCTGAAGTCATCCCATTCATCTTTTCTTACAGCACAATCATATTCCATAACTTTCCTAAAGCATAGGTCTGATCATGTCAATCATGTACTCAATAAATTCCAGTGGCTCCCTATTGCCTTCAGGATCAATTACAGAATGGTCTATTTGGCTTTCAAAGCCCTTTATTGCCTCGCCCCTTTCTTAGCTTTCTAGCTTTCTTACTCCCCAATACACTTTCCAATCCAGTGACACTGACTTCCTGACTATTTCATGACCAAGGTACCCCATCTCTGCACTCTGGGCATTCTCTCTGGCTGTCCCCCATACCTGGGATGCTCTTTTCTCCTCTTTCCCACTACTGACCTCCCCCACTTCCTTTAAGTCCCAACTAAAATCCTACCTTCTCCAGGAAGCCTTTCTCAACTCCTCTTAATTCCAATGTCGTTTCTCCATTAATTATTTCCTACTCATCCTGTCAATAGCGTGCTTTGTTTTTATTTGTTTTCCTACAGTCTCCTCCATTAGAGTGTGAAACTTCTTGAGGGCAGGGACTGTCTTTTGCCTCTTTTTCATATTTTGAGCACTTAGCACAATACTTGGCACATAGTAGGTGCTTAATAAATATTTATTGATTGATTTATTCAGCTATGACGGAATTGATACTCCCTTAGTCTCTAGTCTTTTGCCAAAAGGAATTCCAAAAAGAACTGTATTTTTGTACATATGAATCCTTTCTTCTTTGATTTCTTAGGCAGATTCTATAACCTAACCTTTAAAACTGGCCCCCTTGGCTAGTAGATAAGTGATGAATGGATAAAGGGACTGGCCTCGTGCATTATGAATCTAAGGGGGGAGGGATTGAGAGAACTGCAGAAATTGTGAAATAAACTGACTTCTTGTAAAATAAACAAACAAATAAATGAATGAATGAATAGATAGATAGATAGATAGATAGATAGATAGATAGATAGATAAAACCCTCCCTCGTAGAAGCTGTCAATGTTGAAGACATCATTTTCATCCTTTTAAGAGACCTACAGAGTTTGATTCCCTAAGCATGTCTAAATCACATTAAGAGGGAAAAGAACACTCCATTAGAAACTATACTTGAATTTATACCTGGGCTCTGTCACTTCAAGCCTGTGGGACCTTAGGTACATTCATCCTCTACTCCAGGGCTCAATTTGCTTTTCTGTAAAATGGGAGTATAGGTCCAGATGCTCTCCAAGGCCCCATATAGCTCTAAACCTCATAATATTCTCTTTTCAGACCATGTAGGGTGTTTTTCATAATCGAAGGAGCAGAACTGCATAGTAGAGAATGTAGATCAAAGACATTGTTTTAAAAGTCAAACTTGATAAAATTGCCTAAGACACAAGACAACCCCATGAAATCAGTCGAATTAAACAAATATTTACTGAATGCCTTCTCTGTCTGTGAAGACAGAGCCCTGGGCTGAGGAGGAGCCGAAGGTTGACAGTAAAGAGTCTCTACCTTTAATAGGTTCACAGTCTTAGTTGAATATCTCATGGAAACAGAGACAATGAGGCACACTTGAGAAACACTGCAATGGAAGATGATTGTGTCAATGCAATAGTCCATCTGAGGGTGCCCAGCCCTAACTACTCATTTTAGATGCCTTAAACCACAAAACCTCTGCCCAAATCTCAACTTTGACCTTTACTAGCTTCATGACCTTGGGCAAAGCTCTGAACCTTGCTCATCCTCAGTTTTTTCATCTTTAAATACAGATTCAAGAAAAGAAAATGAGGAAGACTCAAAAGATGAAGGATGAGGGAAAGAGAGAGGGAGAATAGTAAGAAATGGGTGGGAAAGAGAGAGAGAAATACAGGAGGATGGAGGAGAGTAGGGAAGAAGCATGGTTCAGTGGGAAATGTGGGTTTGAATCCCACCTATGCCACTTACCAGCTGACTTTCAACA
The DNA here is from genome assembly GCA_028646515.1 of Pseudochirops corinnae. Taxonomy (NCBI): domain Eukaryota; kingdom Metazoa; phylum Chordata; class Mammalia; order Diprotodontia; family Pseudocheiridae; genus Pseudochirops; species Pseudochirops corinnae. The sequence goes on from JAQQSV010000227.1 coordinate 144,956, forward strand.
AGTCCTCTTAATCTCTCTGGGGTTCAAAGTTTGAAGATGGAATTAGTGATCTCTAAGGTTCCTGTCAGTCTTGTTCTATGATACATTTGGGCAACCTCCTTCATAGGAAGCTCTTTGTAAACTGTGAAATACTGTACAAATGGGAGCCAGAAAGAAGTGAGTCGTGGAACACGCACGCACGTGTGTGCTCACACATGTGTGCACGTGTGTATACATGTTTATTGCCCCCAGGCTGCATTGTTAGGGCTGCACCTAACATTCTTCCAGAAAGAGGAGGGATGGGCATTTCTAGGAAACCAAGGGAAGTGCCTGAGAGGGCTTAAGCTATTATGAAGACCCCCAAGTGGGTAGGATTGACAGTTCGTGGGTTGAGGTCAGGGAGGTGTTCCCTTGTGGGGATCCCTCCAAGATCACCTCATTAGTATAAGCAGACTTGGACTCCCTTTTGTTCATTAGAAAGAGATGAGAGTGACTAGAGATAATGGCAGCCTGAGCCCATCACCAGATGACATGGTCTCTCACTTCAGTTTCTTTCTTTCTGCAGCCTTAATCATTAGCTTGCTTCAGGTTTTCATCACCTCTTGACAGGGCTGTTTGAATGGGCTCTGAATGTATCTCTCTGCCTTTATTCCCCTTCCCAACACACACACACACACACACACACACACACACTGCTCAACACATCCTAAACATTCTACTTGTCACCTTAATAGTGCATATGTCAGAGAGTGTGTCACTGTCCCTCATCGATCGGGAAGTTTAAGAATCATCTGACTGGCCTCACACATTCATTTTATAAATAAGGTATAGACAAGGAAGGGAGGTCACAAATCCAATAAGTGGCAGAACCAAGATTCAGATCTTGGTTTGACTCCCAATTCAGCAACCATTCTACTGAGTCTATCGCATGCCCAGCAAATCAAGTATAGATGGATAGATAGATAGATAGATAGATAGATAGATAAACAGATAGATAGACAGATAATGCAAATCTGAATTCTTGCATTCCAAGGCTCCACATCTGGTTCCAGCCTTCCTCTTTAGCCTGATCTTACATTGATTCCCTTCCTTCACTCAATTTTCCGGTCATATGGTACCCATCCTTGCCCGCCACCTCTATGCATCTAATCACAATGTCTTCCAAGTTACTCTCCCTAACTCAGTTTCCACGTGTTGAAATCCTCTCTTGTTTTCAGTGTTTAGCTTAAGAGGGACTTCTCGACAGCAGCTTCCTCGATCTTCGTCAGGCAGAAATGAGCTAACACATGACACGCTGCTTCTTTCATATTCGCATAGTTACTTGCACTTCATGCCCCCAACCTGAAACCCAGACCCTGAGTTTGAGCCTTTCTTTTTATCCCCTGGGATTAACATAGTACCGGATATTTAATAAGTGCTTAATAAATACTTTGTTTTATTGACTGACTAACCCTTCCTACCCAATATCCATCTACCTCTGACCTTTCCTTTGTCCTTTTCTCAGTCTACCTATCAATCAGGGTAGAATTCCTGGACTTCTGAGGAGGAAAAGACCTTCACTTTCTGTAGCCCCAAAAGAAGCACAACGTCATTGAAACCACACTGGATTTAGAGTCATAAAACCAGGCTTTGGGTCCCAACTCTGCTCCTAATTATCCATGTGATCTTGAATAAGTCAGTCCCCCTCTCTGGGTACTCCATTTCCTCCTTTTTTTTTTTTTTTTAACATTAAGGGGTTGGACTAGATCCTCTCTATTAGTTATAAATTCCATGACTCTAGAAATAAGTTGGCCTCCCTGAGCATAACTTTCCTTCACTATGAAATGAGAATAAATAATATTTGCACTATCTACCTCATAGTTCTGTGCTAAGGAAAGCATTTTGAAAACCTTAAAACAAGGTAGAAATGAATATTATTAAAACAGCACAAAATAAACCAATTTTAGTCTCTCCAATAAACAGAAAGTTCCTCCTGAGTTTGTGGTAGAGTAGATGGTCTCACCTTGGATGGAGCAGGAGAGTTAGCATCTCTCTCTACCTGACAAATCAGGCTAAAGGAGGTTAAAGTAGTTTGCTACAATAACCCAGCTGGTAAGTGCCAGAGCCAAGATTCCACCCAGAACTTCTGCTTTCACATCCAAAGCTCTTTCTGCTATACCACCATTCTAAGAATTTCCTCTAAACACAATAAGATTCTGACTTTCATGTTCCTGAAATTGGGCGTAACATTTTACCATGTCTCCATTTTCCCATCATTGAAGACAGCTCGAGCACTTAATCTAGATGTTTGGAAAAAGCCCAGACATTGAGAGTTATAGGACCTGAATTTGAATCTCCAAGACTAGACTACAGTGGCTTGTAAGCTGCCCCACCCTTTATTATGTTGCCTTCCCAGTTGTTCAGTCTGTTCAAGTGAACAATTCTTTGTGAATAAAGAAAAAAAGATTATGGGAATCGTCACCAAATAGACAAGTGTTATAAACTACAAAGAAATACACAATTTTGTTTTGAGAGCACAATAACAAAGGACACTGGACTTGGAATCCAAAGATCTGGGTTTGAATCTTGCCCCAGATGCTAGCCATATGACCATGGGCAAGTCACTTAACCTCTCTGAGTGTCATTTCCCCTGTCTATCTAGAAAGCAGAGTTAATGATGCGTACTAGAAATCTGACTGAGCGGTTATTTGCAAACCTTTAAGTGCTAGTATTATGATTGTTACTAGTAATATTGTCACCATTACCACTGTCATCTTCTAAGGAAAGAAAATGATCTTCTATAGATCTGTGTATTAAAGAAAGAAAACATTTCTCAACAAGATCATAGAATCCTCATTAGAGCTAGAAGAGTCTTTAAGGTTATCTCATCCAATCCCCTGATTTTGCACATCATGTTAAGTGATTTGTCCAGGGTCACACAAGTAGTATATGATTGAGGTTTGAACCCAGAACCTCTGATTCTAAATTAGTGTTCTTTCCATTGTAATATGCTACTTCTTAATATTTTTTTCAAAGTTGTTAAACTTAATATATACATTTTCTTTTTTTATTAACAGTATCACCAAAAAAGTATTAAAAGGTCTAAATTAACTAAACTGAAAAACTCCAAATTAACTCAGACTAAGAACTTCAATGAAATAAACTAATGAAGCCAATTTTTAAAAATCCACAAAGAGAACTATGATCCTTCCTCTAGCAGCTTCAACTTCCAGGGTGGGAATAGACCTCAGCTGGGAATCTGGAGATCTAGATCTGAGTCTTGTCTTTGCCACTTACTGTGTGACATTAAGCAAAGCATTCCATGTCAATTGTCCTCATTTTCTTCATTTCTAAATGGACTGATGTAGATGATCAATCCTTAGTTCAACAAACAACATTTATTCACTCTGATATTCTAAGATCTTTACCATCTCTGCCATCTTGTTTTAAAGCTTCCTTTCCATTCTAACATCTGGGTTGTATGATGAAATGTTTTATGTTCTAAGAGGGTTTGTGATCTTGGGAGAAGAGTGTGGACTCAAGGGAGAGGAGTTGATTCAAATTCTGGTTCTGAAATTATTATTATTGTTGTTGTTGTTATTATTATTATTATTATTATTATTATTATTGCTTTTTGGAGGGGGAAGGCAGGGCAGTTGGGGTTAAGAGACTTGCCCAAGGTCACATAGCTAGTAAATGTTAAATATCTGAGGCAGGATTTGAACTCAGGTCCTCCTGACTCCAGGGCCAGTGCTCTACTCACTGCAGCACCTAGCCAACCCATAATTTTTTTAAAATTTTTTTTCTGGTTCTGAAATTGACAAACTATATAATCCCACAAACTGTATGATCCCAAGCAAGTAACTGAACTTTTCCTTTTCTTATGTGTAAAATGAAGATGCTAATATCTACCTGAAAAGGGCCATTGCGAAGAAACCATTTAGAAATGGGAATTATGTTTTGACATTCCCTCCAGCTCTGAGTGGCTGTGTTCTAAGGGCCCTCCCAGTTCTAACATTCTAGCTTCTATATTCCAAGGTCCCTTCTACCTCTGACATTTTATTTCCTAAAGTCCCTTGAAACTTTGACATTTTATATTGTAAGTTCCTTCCCAGCTCTGACATTTTATGTTCTAAGATCCCTCTCAATCCCTCTCAATTCTGAAGACCTCATCTAAAGTTTTGTGTTTATGTTCTATGTTCTAGGACTCCATCATTCTTTGATACTCTGTACTACACAGTGTCCTAAGGCTGTATGCACACTGTTTTAATGTCTCTTGTCTGTATTCTAAGTTTCTATCAAACTCTAATATTCTAGATTCTATGTTCCAGGTTTCCTTCCAGTTTTAACACTCTGTGTTCTCAGATCTATGACCTAACCCTTGCAGACACCCATCATGCCCCATGTAGGTCTGTTCATGAATCATTCATGAAGGAGCTGTGTTTATGTTTCTGACAGGCCATTAGCACCTCTCAGTAGGATGAATGGTGTTAACACCCAGGTGTCCATCACCAATCATTTGTCTTCAAGAAGCTGGGAATAGAATCAATGAACAGAGGAAAAGCTGGACTAACCTGAATTTCATCTTCACTGGCAACATCTGGGGAAAAAAAAAGCAGAGATTCAGAAGATAAGGTAATTAAATCATCAAAAGCACATCATTCACAGACCGTATAGCTTCTCAACACAGCCAACCACTCCCCCAAAGTGACTGTTGCCAATGGGGCCCACTAGAGCTTTATATCATGAACTCTCAGATAATCCCTTAGCATTTCCTCCTATTCTCTGCCCCTCCCTTTTCCCTGCTTGTTGAAACTATACCTAGCTGACCTTCAAGGCCCAGTTCCATGTTGCTTCTTCTAACTCCTTCCAACTCTCCCACCTATCTAAAGTGACTTTTCTCTCATCCGACTTCAGAGCACTTCAAATTCTTTTTTTTTTTTTGAGAGGGGAAGGTAGGGCAGTTGGGGTTAAGTGACTTGCCCAAGGTCATACAGCTAGTTTGTGTGTGTGTGTATGTGTGTGTGTATGTGTGTGTGTGTGTGTGTGTTAAGTGTCTGAGGTCAAATTTGAACTCAGGTCCTCCTGACTCCAGGGCCGGTGCTCTATTCACTGTGTCACCTAGCCACCCCAGCACTTCAAATTCTTAAGAATTTCTCATACTTGAATTTGTATTATGGTAATCTGTATCTATACTTTAAATTTTCTATCCTCTCAAGAGACAGTGTGACATGGTACAAGGAGCCCTAGACCTGGGATCAAAAGACCACAATTTGAGTCCTAGCTCTGATATTTCTAGCTGTGCAACCTTGGACAAATCAGGACTCTCCTCTAAGTCTCAATTTTCCCATTAGTAAAATGGGCACATAATGATATTTATATCACTTCCCTCCAAAGTGAGGATAATTGAGAGGATAATGTTCTGTAAGCCTTAATAAAAGCAAAGTTATCTCCTGAGGTCAGAGAGAAGTCTCATACATGTATGTACATAAATATTTATGTGTATATATGTACAAGTATACGTATATGTATATGCTACATACCTAGTGTGTGTGTATATATTCCCTTGGTACTGAGCAGTGTCTTGTACCTAGGAGGTGCTAAAAGAATGAATGTATGGCCTAGAAATATTTTTGAACATATAACACTCTCTTTCTATGGAACTTTAAAATGTAAAACTATTCCAATAGATTAGTCTCATTCCCAAACCAGTCTAACAACTTTCAGATTTTTAGATTTAGAAGGGACTTTGTACATCTATGAGTTCAAGTCATTACTTTTACAAAGGAAAAAACCATAGCCCATGATGGTGCTGTGGAAAGAAACCGGGATTTGGAGTATGAGTAAGCAACTTTGAACTTGTCATTTACTAGCTTTGTGACCTTGAATAAGTCACATAACTTTTTTGCCTCTCTTTTCTCATCTATAAAACAAAAGTGACTTCTAAAGTCTCTTCCAGCTCTAAATTTATGATCCTAGGACTTGACTAAGGTCACACAGAAAACACATCTTTGGAACACAAACTCAATTCTTGCTAATTTTATTACAGGACTCTTTCCACTATGTCATTCTTTGTTTTTCAAAACTCATGACTGACTTGTAGGCTCAAAGCTCATGGGTCACTCAAAACATCTGCTTTCCACATATTCATAAGGGGCAACTACATAGCACAGTGGACAGAGTGCCAGACCTGGAGTCAGGAAGACTCATTTTCTTGAGTTCAAATTCAGCCTCACACACATACTAGCTGTGTGACTCTTGGTGGGTCACTTATTCCCAATTGCCTTAGTTTCCTCATCTATAAAATGGGCCAGAAAAGGAAATGGCAAACTACTCTAATATCTTTGCCAAGAAAACCCAAAATAGGGTCATGAAGAATTGACTGAAAACGACTGAACAACAAGAAAACTTAGGCATAAGATAAGTTTCTGTTTCATTTAGAATATGTATTCTAAACTCCATCCAGGCCTGTATCCTAGCAGAAGATCCATCAACCCCAGACCTATCCACAGTTAAACAAAGTAGTGTGGCAGAAAGAAAAGTGGGGGAGATTTAGAGTTCCCAATTCTGGATCCAAGTCCTATTTCAGAGCTTCCTAGTCCAGTAAACTTGGACAAGTCATTTAATTTCCTCATCTATAAAAAGGAAATAATGATACTTGTGGTATATACTTCTTAAGCCTTGTAAAGCTGAAATTACTAGATAAAGAGGGTAATTACTAAATAATGTCACTAAAAAGCCCTGGGTGTGTTTGTTCTTTGAGTAAAACGTATCAGACTTGGAGTCTAAAAACTCGAGTTTTTTTCTGAGTTCAAGCTAAGTGACCTTGAACAAGTGAGTACTACTCCCACTCTGGGCCCAGTTTCTCCCTTGAGCACATTATACCTTGTTTCTGATAACTCTCGTATAAAATTGGGAGAATAAAAGCTCCCTTTCTTTAGTGCTTCAAGGTTCACAGGATACTTTTTCATAGTTCCCTGGATTTTTGTCCCTTCTTTATTAAGAGGCTTTCCCTATAGTTACAAAACTAGTAAGGAGTAGAATTATCCCTGCTTATACCCTAGGGAACATGTCTTTCACTTCATTGCTGTCCACCTCAGTTTCCCCAACTGTAAAACTGGGATAATAACAACATAAACCTCTTAAGAGTTGTTGTGAGGATTAAATGAGATAATATTTGCAATGGACTTTGCAAAGCTCAAAGCGCTACGTAAGTGCTCATCATCCTCATCACGACAGAGGAAACAGAGGCCCAGAACTGGTGTTGGAGCAGGGCCTAGAACCTATGTGTCTTCACTCCCAGTCCAGTCCTCTTTCAGTCAGGCTGGTGAAATCTGGCTTTCCTTGGGGGAATCAGATTTTCCAGAATAGTTCCTTCCGGTCTCACATCTCAACACAAGCAATTGAGCTTGGAGGAGGGCCCTCCAGAAGAGCCCTGGCCCCATGCTTACTCACTCTCCTAGGGTTCCCATTGACAAAAAAGTTTGAAAAGCCAAGGAGGGTAAAACTTCAAAAGAAATAAAAGGTATACAAAATGGGAGAGACAGAGGTGTTCCCAGGACACTCTAGTCCAGGGATAGGAAACCTGTAGCCTCTAGGCCACATGTGGCTCTCTAGGTCCTCAAGTGCGGCCCTCTGACTGAATCCAAACTTCATAGAAAAGTGAGAACTGTGAGGCTTCAGGTTCCCCATCCCTGATCTAGCCACCTAATAGGAGCTGAGGTGTTGACTTCTTTCCTAGGTCTTATTCTGCTTTATTATGAGAATTCTGTAAACTGTTATGATGATTTTTATAGTTCTGGATTTACATATTGGACTGATGTCAAACCTAGTACTTTGATCCATTTACCCTGACCTCCATTTTATAAGGATACTTGCGCTAGTCCTTTCTCAGGACTGTGACAGAGAAAACACTTTGTAACCTCCGAAGTGTTATAGCAATGTGAGTTACTATTATTGCTAGCTCTAGGGATCAGCAAAGGCTTCCTGAAGATGTTTAATAACATTTGAACTGAGTTTTAAAAGACGGGCGGGAATTCAATATTTTCCTTTCGTCCTCCATTCTTTCCAGAGTGGTAGGATGCAAAGTTGCCCCAGGAGAGGCACCATTTTAATATATGGCTCACTACATTTCAGCACAATGCTCCACACTTTCCCAGTGCTAAAGGTTCTGGCACCTCCTACTTTGTCCATCCCCTTTTCTGTAGACCAATCTCTCCTACCCTAGGATGATCTTTCAGAAGGATAGCCAGCACACTACCCCCTACACACACCTTCTATAAAATCAATGGTCATGGTTCAGCATCTTATTCAAGGTATGGCCAACTCAAGGACCTTCTCCCCGACCACCAATAATCTCTGAGCCAGACCTAATCCTAGAACCATTTGATGATCTTTTATTTTCTCCACGGTGGCAAAGATAGCTAAGGAAAGGGCAGCAACATGAAGAAAACTGAAAAGGTATTTGAGAGTAATCAGAATGTGCTATACAAGATCTAAAGAAAAATCAAGGAAAGGGAAGGGAAGGGAAGGGAAGGGAAGGGAAGGGAAGGGAAGGGAAGGGAAGGGAAGGGAAGGGAAGGGAAGGGAAGGGAAGAAGTATTTTACATGCCACATGTCCCTCTTCCCCTTCCCTGCCAAAAACAAAAAAAATTTTTTTTAAATGCTCTAGATTTTTTTTTATCCCAAAGTTTCAGACTGAATTAAATGCAGTGTTTACTTAAGTTGTAGGCAAATTTGAAAAAGGAATTCAAGAACTTTGTAGTATACCAGTACATGACCTTAGAAGAATGAATGACCCCAGGGGACAGGATAAAACATATTGAATCAAAGCTCTGAAAATCCAGGGTTTAGTCTTGGCTTTGCTGCTGGCTAACCAATTGAATTGGGGTAATTCAATTCAACCAACGATTTTTCCTCCCTAGGTCTCTGCTTGCTCCTTTGTCAAGTAAAGGGGTTTGACTAGCTATGTCTCCAATAATAGTATCTGCTGGCATTTGTATATCACCTTAAAGTTTGCAAAACGTTTTGAGATGAATGAGCTTACTGAATGAATCTTCACAACAAGCTTTAATATTTTCCAGCTCTTTATCCAATGATCCTATAAAGTCCCTTCTTTGGGTGGCACTATGGATGAAAATTCTACCCAGGCAGACAGAGCTGCAGGTGGAAGGCAAGAACGGACTTACCTGAGATGGAGCCCAAGGCCAGGATGAGTAGAACAAATACAGCAGAACTCTTCATCATCAAGAGAGGTCTCGCAAGGCAGCGTCTATGAGTCGACTCGACACATTGCATCGCTAACCGGATGCTCTGACAGGGAACAAGGCCGATGGGGAGTCAATTATTTTATACAAGAGGAGCTCCACCCCTCTAAGATTGCACCATCCTTCCTCTGAAAGCCATCATTAAGAATATAAACCAGTTTGTTGAGAGCAGTGCTGATGAATGTGTACAGCAGTTTCCATGGCATAGGACATATTTGAGATCATGCCCAAGTAGCAGATCCCAAACAGATAGTGACTGCTTCCCTGCAATCAAGGCTTTTTGAGCTGTTGGATAGCTATATATAGTAGGAAAGAGGCCTGAATTGGGAGTCAGGAGACCCGGGTTCTAGTCCCACATTTCCCATCAACTGGACAAGTGTTAGAACAAACCACTATCCCCCTTTAAGATCTAATTTCCTCACATCTAAAATGAAGGGATGCTTTACGGCTTGAATCTCACCTGTGTAAGGTCTTTGGGGCCCCAACTTTGGCCAAGAGCAAATCCCAGAATTCAAAAGAAAGAATAAGGTTAATCAAAGTATGTCATTGACTCTACCTACCATTTATTATAAGAATCAGAGAAGGTGAGAACTGGAAGCGTCCTTAAAACATAGAATTTCAGAGCTGGAAAGGGCCTTTGAGCATAGAATGTCAGAACTAAAGGAAAATACAGAATGTTATGTTTAGAAAGAGCTCAGAACATAGAATGTAAATTCTGGAAGAGAAGTGAGAATATAGGATGTCAGAGTTGAAAACGGCCCTAGTGATTAAATAGTTGTCAACAAGAAGGAAAGATTAATACCACAGCAGGTGTGGTACTAGAATCCAAATCTCCAGATTCAAAGGCTTGTTCTCTTCCCACTACATCATAGTGTCTTTCTCTTTTTTAAAATACACGACTTTATTTCATTCAAAAGTACTCTCATGAGCTTGAAGATGTGCCCTCTTTAAATAGGATATTGCTCAAATGACAAGACTTGATCACTTTGTTGCCAGCCTTTGATTCCACTAAACCAGGGGCTGAAGAACACCAATGGAATTACTATTGATGCTCAGGTTGGTATAATGGAAAGATTCCTAGTCTTGGAGTTGGGAGACTGATATTGGAGCCCTGTCTCTGTCATTAATTCAGTTATATATCCTAGAGCAAGCTCTAATTGCATGGATTTCTATTTTCTCTCTTTTCTTCCACTGTAAAATGAAGGCCTTCAGCTGAATAATCTCTTTCAGTCTCTGATATTTTATCTTTCAGTGTCCCAGCTCTCACATTTTATGTTCTAATATCTTTTCTAGCTCTGACAGTCTGTGTTCTATAATTGTATTTTTATAACCTCTAAGATAATTTCCAGTTGGTAAAGTCAACTCTGGACATGGATAGGTAAGAAGCAACCAGATTTTCACTTCTATGCCTCCCTGACTATATCTTTTCTAAACCTTAAAACACCAGATCTTTATCATGAAGCCCCTACTTTCAGTCCTGGACAGATATTTCTCATCTTTGGCAGAACAAATATATCTTGCTTCTCACATAGTAACCATTGAATGCTTGTGAAACAAACTAAATTTTCTTGTTGGGGCTGGTTGAATCTGCTATTTAGAACCTCCAATATGTGGCACACATAAATCCACTTCCAATGAGGGAAGCCATGCCTAAGAGGAGGGCAGAGCCAATGGCTTTGAGATGATTGACTGGCTGAAGAATCTAAATTATGAGGAAAGATTGTGGGAGTTACTTTTCTTCTGACTGGAACAGAGGACGTAAATGCCTTTTAAACTTCCAAAATTGAGCAATGTTGATGCTTTGTTTTGTTTTGTTTTTTGCTTTAAGTTGGACCAAACTAAGACATTTTTCTCAAAGAAGAGAATGCTTAGGGAATCTTCCTATTAGAAGAATGTTCCAGATGGACCATACTTCTGGGGTTCTTTCCATTTTAGCTCAGGAATGCTGTGGATCCAGAGGTGAATCACTTAGCACTCTGCTAATCTTTTTTGTGAGTCTGGAAATCCCAGGGATGGAATGGAGGCTCTGGAGAGTTGGGGAGGTGGTTGGGGTCAAAATCAGGGTCAGGTTTAGAGAGTAGTCATAGCAGATGTTAAATGCTGAAATACTGAGCAAGATCCCCTTTGTTTCATTAAAGAGGGGGATTAATCAAAAAGGCAGATTACAGAACTGTGGTGTCTCAGAGTCAGAAAGGGCCTTCCAGGATAGGTAACACAACCTTCTCTACAAAATCCCTGACATCTCATCAAGGTCCTCTGCTCCCACAATCTCTCTGGGTCTCCCAGTCCCTTCACCCTTGCTCTTATCTTAGCTTTCTTCCTTCTCAGTCATGGTCAAAGGATCATAGATAAAGAGAACCTAAGAAGTTATCTAATCCAACCCCTTTACTTTATAAGATGAAGAAACTGAGGCCCAGAGAAATTAGGTAACTTACCCAAAGTTCTATAGATAGAAAATAGAAAGGGCAGGATTTGAATCCAGGTCCTTCCTTTAACTAGAGAGCGAGTGATCTTTATGCTGCACCATGCCATAGTGTTGACCTTATAGTTAAACAATTCAACAAAGAACTGTCCTCCACTCCTGAATCCCTTGCCACTTTGTCCTTCCTGTTGTTCACTCCTTACTATTTCTCAGTCCCTCATCAACCCCAACTACTCCTGTCCCTACTGCTGAACCAATGACATTACTGTAGTAAGACATGAAATTGCTGACTGGATCTACTACAACTCTTTATTGTCCAATCCCAACTGAACCCTCACTGCTGCATAGGAATCCTGTTTATATCTGAGTGACTCTATCAGGTTCTCCACAAGGGCTATTCTAAGCCATAAACTTCCAACTCTGTCCCCACTCCTTATGTCTCAGCATATGATCTTGCCTGCTATCTCCAGACAAGGCATGGCATAATGGATAGAACTAACCTTGGAGCCAGGAAGACCTGAGTTCAACTCCTATTTCTACCACTTACTAGCTATATGACACTGAGCCAATCTCTTAACCTTTCATGCTCTTAGTTACTCTCTAAGATAAAAGTTGCAGAAAAGATGCCAATCAGCATTAGTAGAGAAGGGTTTCCTTATTCAGAAGTTCCCTACTCAACTAATTTACAGCCTCCATCTATCTATCTATCTATCTATCTATCTATCTATCTATCTATCTATCTATGAAGGAAGGAAGGGATGAATGAATGAATGAACGAATGAAGCATTTATTAAATTCATACTATATGCAAAGCATTGTGCTAAATGCTAGGGATACAAATAGAAAAGTATGACATACTCTGCTCTCAAGGAGCTCATATTCCAATAAAGCAGAAAACATATATGGAAGGTTTCACTCACAAATCATATAGAACAGTGGTTCCCAACCTTCCTAATGCCACAACCCTTTAATACAGTTCCTCATGTTGTGGTGACTCCCAACCATAAAAAAATAATTTTGCTACTGTTATGAATCTATCTGATATGCAGCATGTATTTTCACTGTTACAAATTGAACATAACCCACAGGTTGAGAATCGCTGATATAGAAAGTCCTATGGTCCTTATGGTGCAGCCGCAAAGCACATGGCAATGTGTATCCTTTAATATAATTTCTACTGATAAAATCATATCAGTTTCTGATGAACCATTGACAGTGCCAAAGATTTTGGATACAAGAATTTTCTTTTCTGCATCTTCTATATATGTGACTGGTTGCCAGGCTGCACGTCCAGAGGAGTTGCTTCCCAGGATGATGGCCACATGCAATGGGCCAAAATCATTCCTTTTTCCAAGGCTCTTGGATTCAGGGTACTGAGCTATCTTTATCAGGGCTTAAGGGAGAAATGGTGGTCAAGGTGGTGGTTGGTTTGCCTGACTCATACTGCCTCACACATCCAAGCACACAAACATATACTTTTCTGTTCTCTAGGCAACTCTCTAAGACTGTAAATTGCAAAGAAAGAGCCAATGGGTATTGGTAAGAGTGTTCTCACATAGGAAGTCCCCTATATCAATGAGTTCATAGGTCTTATTCCTGTCTGCAATTCCTATCCCTGTATGTATGCATGTATACCTATTATACATGTACAATATCTAGATGTGTGCATAATCTAGATATAGCATAATCTCCAGCCATAATTATTCATTTGAGCTACAGTCACCCACATATCCAATTGACATCTGCACTTGATTTTCCCACCAACCCAAACTAACTCAATATATTCAGAACTAAAGTCATCATCTCCCCCAAATCCTGCTTTCTCTCAAGAAAAAAATCTACCCTTCCCCTCAAATTCTTTGCCATCTTTCCGTTATTTAGATTCAAAACCTCAGAGTCTTCAATTCTTTCCTCACCTTCACCCATCAAGTCACATTGGCTGCAAAGTCCTATTGATTCCACCTCCTCATCTACTACATGATCTCTCTTACCTCACTCACTCTGCCACCACTCTTTTCAGCCCCTTATTGCCTCTTTCCTGGACCATTGCTATAGCCTCCTAATTGGAGGCTTGCCTCCTTGCCTCTCATCTCTCTCCTCTCTAATCTTTCCTTTACACAGCCGCCAAAATAAGTTGCCAAGGCACCAGTCTGACCATGTCATTCCTCTAACCAAAAACTTTCAGCATATCTCTATTGCCTCTAAGATAAAGCACAAACTCATTAATCTGATATTAAAAGATCACCACGATTTAATGCCAAGCTACCTTCCCAACCTTGTTGCACTTGCTGTGCTTCATATGTTCTATAATTCAGCCAAATTGATAGCAAACTTCAGATGTATGATTCTAGCCACTAAGTCATTTTTTGCTATGTATTTAGTATACTCCAAATTGTATAGTCTGCAGTATTGTGTTGCACAGTTTCTCCAGTTCCCTTAATCCTGAATTCCTATCCTAAACTCCATTTCCGCAAACAAATCTACATAACTCATGCCCTGGTTAAATGCTTCTTTGTTGACATATTATGGGTGCAGTTCATACAGATATCACCCATGGAGGGCTTTTTGATTCCACTATTGGATCCTAGCCATTTTATAATCTCCATCTGGTGGAAAAAGACTTTCTATTATATTTGACAAATCCACTATCATATGCCCATTTTCAACCTTTATTATTATTTAATGAAGTACTGCTAGCTTGTTTTTTAAGCTGTTCATGGTGTTCTTTTAAAAAAAAGTTGCTGATTATATGTTTATTTATTTGCTTGTTTGTTTAATGTCTTTCCTCTTGTAAGTCTTTCCTGTTCCCCTCCAGTATATTCTTTGTCTCCTAAATTATTTTGAAAAACACATTTTGTCTGGATCTTTCCTTTGACCCTATCATTGCCAATTTGTATGCTATTTCACTAGGAGCGTGTGAAATCTATCCCACAAACACCATGCAGCCAACAGATTATAAGCTTCTTGAGGGCAAGAATGACATCTTTTAAAACTTTTTTTTTTAATTTCCAGAAGATAGCATGGTGGCTTGTAGTAGCTGCTAAATAAGTGTTTGTTGAATGAATGAAAGAATTCTCACCAGTATTGATTATCAAGCCTCTGCTTGGAGATCTCTAGAGATGTCTTTATCTACACAACTGTGACCCTTTCTATCTTTCTAGGCTTATTAGCCATTACTCTCCACATTCTAATGCCCAACCATAGTGATTTATTATTGTTCATCACTCATTATGTACTATATTCTGTCTCCAAGCCTTGGCACTGTCTGGCTTCCATGCCCGGAGAGCTCTCCATCTGATCTTCTGCCTCTGATTCCCTACCTTTCTTTAGACAGTGGTTCTCAATCTGTGAGTCATGACCCCTTTGGGGGTCGAATGGGGTTGCCTAAGACCAGTGGAAAACACATATTTCCGATGGTCTTAGGAACTGAGACATGGCTTCTCTATCTGTCTCCAGGCAGGTCCGCCCACATGCAGATACACCCACATACAAGTATTAAAGGGTCGGGGCATTAAGAAGGTTGAGAACCACTGCTTTAAGACTTAACTCAAATGCTCTCTACAGAAGGAGGTTTGTCCCAGTCCTCCAACTGCTGGTGCCTGACACATGGTAATCACTTAATAAATGCTTATTGATTTATTAATTGAATGACTGTTATTCCCTTCCCAGACACACAAAAAAGAAAATAAAGCAAAACACTCCCCTGGGCAAAGAATATGTTTAAGCAAAGTTGAGTAGTTAAACGTTTTCATGTCTACCACCACCACTACCATCATCATTATCAATATCTCATTTATCCCAGAAATGCCAAACTTAGATGAAATGGTCCCAAGTTAGAAACAATGTAGGCCCAACTCAAGAGAGAGGGGGTGAGGGGAGAGAGAGAGAGGAAAAGAGGGGGAGAGAGAGAGAGATGGAGAAAGAGAGGGAGAGAGAGAAGAGAGAGAGACAGAGAGAGAAAGAAGGGGGGGACAGAGAGGAGGAGGGGACAGAGAGATGAGGCAATCTTAGCAATTCTAAAAATAAATAAACAAACCAGATCTTTGTTACTTACAAAACCCAAAAAGCAAAAAACCTGTTCTGTCAGGACCCAGAACATAAAACTGAGAGCAATGAGTAGAAGCTGCAGAAAGGCAGATTTGGATTTTATGTAAGGAAAAACTATTTAACAATCAAGTGTTTCCACAAATGGAAAGGACTGTCTTGAAAAGGAGTGGGTTCTATATTGTTAGAGGTTTCCAATAAGAGGCTAGAGTATTACTTGTTGAGGACATTATAGAAGATGTTCCCTTCCAGGTAATGGTTGAACTCTGAGATTCCTTTCAACTCTGACATCCTATGCTTGGTGATATGAGATTTTCTTTATATACACACACAGCCACCAGGGCCAGAGAACCTGTGCTTACCACATAGCCTTAAATGACTTACCAACATAAAATTCATGTGTCCTCTTTCTCCTCTTCCCCCCTTTGACATCTCCCCTCTACTGTTCCTCTATATCATTACAATCCATTAGACTATATACTCAATTGAGTCAACAGTGACATAGAAGTCCCAGAAGCTAATATGTTGGGGATTAAGTTGTGTTAATTTAAACAGAGTCTGCAGAATTAGGGAGGTAGTAGTCATAGTGTCTTCTGCTGCAATCCTAACGTAGAAGATTGTGTCCAGTGATGGAGGATATATTTTTATAAGTGCATAGACAACCTGAAGTGTGCCAAGAAGAGAATAACCAAGGTAGTAAAAGGAAAAAAAAAGCTGGAGTTTTTGCCATACAAGGATCTAATGAAAGAACTAGACATGTTTCACCTAGAAAAGAGAAGAATTAGCTACAGGGGTTGCTATCTTCAAAATTTCTCCTTGTTTTTTTGGCTCCAGGAGACAGATCCAGGAGAATTCAGGGTAGAGAGGTAAAAGGGCAAATTTTAGCTCAATAGAAAGAAAAAAAAATATTCTGAACAACCAGAGCCATCCCAAAGTGAAATGGAAATAATCATTCAAAGATATTCAAGTAGAGATTGGATAACCACTTACCCAGCAAAAGGTAGAGAGAAAGAATACCTGTTTATGAATGGTTGGGATTTATTGCTCTTTGAGGTCCTTTCCCACTCAGAGAGTCTATTCCCATCTCTGCACATAACAATCTCTTTTCTCATTTGCAAAGCACTGGGTAGACCAAGTCTTGCCTTACCACCATCTCCTTGTAACATTCCTCTCATAATTCAATTCTTCAGCCCCTTCTTATGCAATAGACTATGTGGCACCGGCCCAGAACCTACAAAGATAAGCAATTCCATGGGTTGTCCTTAGAATAGAATGGAATGACATTACAACAGTTGTTGATTGTGTGGCCAGGGCTATTTATGGTTATTATTATTTTTATTAGGTGGCTAGTCATAGCAAGAAATTATAAGAGGAGAGTTTCACTGATTAATTTTTAGAGATGTTAACTTGGCTGGGTCAAGTGGAAAGGAGATATGAGCATGCCAACCTCTAATGTGTGTGTTAATATAGTGTGTTTACACTGCTTAAAAATCCTTCCAGGAGTTGTCAACAGAATTGCTGTGGGGATGATGGGTCATCAAATCTTGCTGTTTCTACATGGCTCCACAACATCTGTTGTCCACGTTCCCTTCTCTCTGTTCACATAGCTACCTTGTCAATCTCCTCATTACCTCTCATGTGTACTGCTGCAAAAAGCCTTCTGGTGGGTCTTCCTGCCTCAAGTCTCTCCCTATGCTAATCCATTCTACATTTAGCTGCTAAAGCTATTTTCCTAGAGCACATGCATAACCATGTCACACACTCTGTCCCAATCAATATACTCCATTGCCCCTTATTACCTCTAGAATAAAATGTAAAGCCCTGCTCAGCTTTAAAAGGTCTTCACGATCTGGCCAATCCCTACCTTTCCAGTCTTCTTACACTTCACTCCCCTCCATGTATTCTGTGATCCAGCTATACTTCCTGGATTTCCTTCAGAACTCAACTAAAACCCTATCTTTTTCAGGAGATGTTTTCCTGCCTCCCCATCCCTCCATTCCCATTCCCTTCTATCTATTCAGGACATATATATGAATAGACAGTTATTAACATGGGGTCTCCCCCATTAGAATGTTAGCTCCTTGAAGCCAAGGACTGTGTTTGTGCCTTTCCTTGTGTCCACAGTGCTTGGTGGAGTACCTGGCACAAAGTAAGAGCTTAATAATGCTAATTGATGACTAACTGATATGTATGTTTCCAAAAAATGATTTGAAAAGAAATTCAACATCATTGTCAGTAATGATGAATTACAATATGCAGATATACAGATACCTCCAATGTGACAGTCCACGTAATAATGACACAACCCAGTGCAAGGCCCAATACTTTTGCTTTTTTTGTTTTTTTTGTTTTTAATTTTATTTTAGTTTACATCATTCATTTCCACAAGATTTTGAGTTACAGATTTTCTCCCCATCTTTCCCCTACCCACCGCCCCAAAACAGCCATCCCAGTTTATCCCCCCTCCCCCAATCTATTCTCTCTTATGTCTTCCCCCCTCACCCCTCTGACCAATACTTTTGTTAAAATCATGAGCAAGTACATATCCCTCTTTTCCTCTTCTGTTAAATAAAAAGACTGACACTGCCTCCCTCAGAGGGGTTTTGTGAAGAAATCAGTGTATCAGCCTTATACTTTAGAACTCTAAGTTAATAACTGTTAGAAATAGTAATTGTATACATGACCTCATAACTGAAACAAACCTGACATGATTTCATCAGTGTTAAAAGAGGGGAGCATCCAGAAGAGGGAGAGGGTCAATGGTACCCTGGTCCTCTCTCCAAATCATAAGGGAATACAGAATCACAAAATGTTAGTGCACAAAGGGCCTTTAGAAACCATCTAGCCCAATCTGTTTATCTTACAGATAAGGAAACCAAGGTCCACAGAGAGATAGAGATTTAGCCAAAGTTATACAAATACTGATGGACCTTGGATTTAAATACAAGTATACTGACTCCCAGATGTGCCCTCTTCCCCATGCAGAAATCATAGTTTTATACCCAGAAGGGCCCTCAAAGTAGAACTTTCCTTATCTGGTAAACTAAGACCCAGGAGAGTTAAGTAATTTGCCTAAGATCATACAGGTACTAAGTAGTAGAGCCAGCAACCGGAACCCTCTAATTTCAAATCCAGTGTTTTTTCTACTGTGTGATACCACCTTTCATTAACCATTCTGATCCTCCTCAGGTTCCTTTTAAATCCCTGACTTCAAGCTAGTTCCATTTTTCTCAACCCCATATCTATTTGGAGCATATTCATTCTTCTACATTCTTCTACCTCCCCCTACATAAACATGTACACTCTCCCAGGGTCAGATCAGCTTGCTCTACTGTGGAAATGAACTGAAATAAACCTGGCTGGAAAACTCTGCCAAATTCTTATTTGTGATCTTTTTTTAAAACAAAAACTAAGAGAGGGAGTGAGGCAGGAAAAGAGAGAGGGAGAGAGAGAAAGGATGGGGGAAGAACAGAAGGAGGCAGAGACAGAGAGGTATAGATTCAGAGATTCTGTGACAGAGAGAGACAGAGACCGAGGATTGTTTTATGGGTGGGGTTGCAATATGAGATGCCAGGGCTATTAGAGTGGTTGAAGGCAGAAGGCCAAGCCAATGCTCACTCAGGGTGTGGGGGGAATCTTAGACTCCAGTATCACCACACCCCAGTGTGTCTCAGTGCCTAATTAATTGGTGTGCGGTGAAACTGAACTGGGCCACCTCACTTTAAGCATGATCCCTTCCTCTCTCCTCTTAGGAAGAGGAGGCTGATGAGGAAGAACACAATTAGGGGGTAAGGAATAGGAGACGGGGTGGGAAGGACTGTTTCACACCAAGAAAAAGTCCCCCCTCTAATGCCTTTTTCATCTCCCCCTTCACTGTTGGACTATAGCATAGAGTACTCCCAGAGCCACTAGTCAATTCCCACGGTGCTAGGCCTCTCCCAGACAGACACGGTATTATGTCACTAACAGGACTGGAATTTCTACCATTCGATGGGCATCCTCTCCTCCCTCCGTTCCTTATGTGCTATGCTCTATGCATTTGGTACTATGTATTATGCAGAAGAGATTAGAATCACATATTTCATGGCAGGAAGAGATCTTAGAATACACAACATAGAATGTCTGAAGTAGAAAGGTTTTAGAATATAGAATGCCAAAACTGAAAAGGTCCTTAGAATATAGAAAATAGAATATCACCACATCCCTCAAAAATCTCTGTCCTAGAGGCAGCTTTCCTTCACTTCCCCCAAATCATAAGTCTAGAAAGCAGGATAAGCATATTCTTTGCTTCCCGTTACCACTTCTAGTCTATGATTCTGCTACTATGCTCTGTCTTTCCCTTTTTGAAGTTCATACAATTCATTTATATAAGACCTTCTCATTTCTGTTGCAGTCATCTACCATACTCTAAGTCACTTTCCCAACTTTCTCAGAGACTGAGTTGGTATTACTGAAGGGGTATTCTCAATTTGTCATGAATTCTTACCCTTTAAATTCCCTACCTCAATGATTCCCAACACTTTTCTTCGTTGTTGAAATCCCATTCAAAATATATCGTGAATTCACCATATAGTTTAATATTATTTATAATTATTTACTGGTGAACCTCTTTGGATCATCATCATAAACCCCCAAATGGTTCAAAAACCACTGCCCCATCTCATCCTCAAGGACTTCTGCATTCACACTGATGAGCCCTACAACAACCTGACCACCTAATTCCTCAACTTCTTCTGCCCTCTTCTGATCTCCTTTTCTACTTCAATCACAACTAGCACTATCAAACCTAATAATACATGGTTTCTGAGAAAAGTTTCCTCCAAAATTAGTAAATATGAAATTTCAGTCTTCAACCTCCCATCCTTCTCCCTATCCAACTTGCCCTGTGGTTTCACTTGACTCTCTATCCAATCTTAATTCTACTGTCTGCCATTTTGGTCCTTCACCAGCTACTACCCTACCTAGACTCTCTTAACTCTCAACTTTCCACTATTCCCTACTTATAAATCATTATCCCTGAATAATTTCCTACAACTTGATTTCTCCACTTCTATCTACTGCAGGGTAAATAAGAAAATCAATGGACAAAAGTCACAAAATTGAACTCAATTTATCCACTACAAATTCATGGCCCATAACTTCAGCTGGATTATTTGACAAGTACTCTACCCTCATCAACTCCCTGGTCACATAACAGCCATACATTTCACTCTGGCCTGTAACCTCCAAACTGGAACTTTTGCACTGGGGCTCATGGATTCATAGGTCTAAAGATGATAGGGCCCTCAGACATGCGCTAGTCCAGCAGTTCTCAACCTGTGGGTCACAACCCCTTTGGGGGTCAAACAACCCTTTCACAGGGGTCACAGGGGTCACCCAAGACCATCAGAAAATACAGATTTCCAATGGTCTTAGGAACTGAGACATCGCTCCTCTATCTGTCTCCAGGCAGGTCCGCCCACATGCAGATATGCTCACATACAAGTATTAAAGAGTCATGGCATTAGGAAGGTTGAGAACCACTGCTCTAGTCCAATCCCCTCATTTTAAGATGAGCCCCAGAGAGGTTAAATGATTTAACCAAGGGGAGACAGTTAGTATCAGAGAAAGATTTAAACCCAGGTCCTCTGGTTCTAGAGCAATACCCTTTCTATGCTACTATGTTATTTCAGGGTCATGTCTTACTGTCTTGATCTAGCCTCATACCCAACCATGCTTCTTCAGCCTTGCCATGTTCTATTTTATCACAGGTACTCTTCCCCAAACTCCTCTACCTATCTCTTGCTTTAGAAACAATATAATCAATATTGCAATTGCTTCTATAAAAGAATCATCAATTGATGGCACTATTGTTCCACTCCCCATATCTGTTACTTCCTATACCAAAACACTCTTCCGTGGTTACCATTCCTCTATATATGTTATCCCTCCTTATTAGAATTTTCCTTGAAACGATGATGGTCTCATTTTTTTTCCTTTGTATTTCTAGCATTTAGCACAGGGCCAGGCATCAAAAAAATCAACTTAAAAATGCTTTTGCATTCAATTATCCATTAATTCCCCCAAGCTGTCTATTCTAAACTCGTTCTTCTCTACCTTTATTCTCACTCTGAGTTCCACATAAGCAGAACAGGGTCATCTTAATGGCGTCTTATTTCACTGTATGAATCAGGAGTTAAATAACCTGAGTTCCTCAATTCCTTAAATGTTTCACCAGCATCACTCATGCTTGTCTTGCCTTTAGTTACAGTCTAAGCAACTAAGGCAAAACCCTCTAACTTAACGATCCCCCTTCTTGCCTCCCTCAAGTCATTGCTCTACCTGACATCTATCCTCTGTCATGAATCTTCTTCATTTCCCACTCTCAGCTCTTTCACATCTACATACAAATATTCCCAGGTCTACCTTATCCGGCTACTATCATTTCTGTCTCTCTTCTCATACACTCCTACCTTTCTTTGGTGGTTGGTGAAGTGACTATATAAAAATGACAAAAGATGAATAATTAATATTATCAGAGTTGTGGAAAGAAGGGCATACCAACATACTACTGATGGAGCTGTAAAGTGATCCAACCATTCAGGAAAGCAATTCAGAATTATCCAAAGAAAATGACTAAAATGTCCATACTCTTTGAATCACAGATCTTATTGCTAGGTACATAGCCTCAAGGAGGTCAATGATAAAAAGAAAGGCCATAAATACATTAAAATACTTATAGAATCACTTTTTGTATCAATAAAGAACTGGAACAAAGCAGATATCCATGAATGAGGGAATGACTTAACAAATTGTGGTACATGAATACAATAGACTATTACTGTGCTGTAAGGAATGATGAATATGATGGTTATAAGGATGTACGGAAAGATTTATATAAACAAATACAAAGTGGAGTAAACAGAACCTGAAAAACATCAAATCTAATAACTCTAATGATCTAAGTTGAACTAAAAACTAAAAAAAATAAACTCAGTGCTGTCAAATTATAACAACCAAGCTTGGCCCCAAAGAAGAAATATGGGTAGATACCTAATTCCCTTCTTTTCAGAAGTGGGAGACTCCAGGTATGGAACACTGCATATAAAAACAAATGGTATACATATGCAAATATATGTATGTGTATAGTTTGTGTGTATGTGTAAAATTTGTATATACACACTTATATACACATATATATGCCATTTATTTTTATATTGTGTAAATGTGTATATTTATGTGTGTGTGTGTATATATATATATATATCCACTGTAACACTTAACTGCCCCAATTTATATGTGTGTGCATACATACGTGTGTGTATGTGTGTGTGTGTATACACAATTTATATTTAATTTAATCTTTAATTAACTAATTGGATTTATATATTTGTATATATATATTTATATAAAGTTATGTGTTTTGAAGAATTTACCTATGCCCATTATCTTTACTTCCCCAACATCTCTCTTCAACCCTTTGCAATCTGGCTTCTGCTTCAATTATATATCTTTATCAGGGTTACCAATAATCTCTGAATCACCATATCTGATTTTTTTGTCATTTTCATACTAATTACTTTTGTAGCTTTGACCTTGTCCAATATCCTCTTCTAATTCTAATCTTTCTTCCTTTGAATTCAGAGACATCATAATGTACTCTTTATTTTCTTACATATATAACCATTCTTTCTTTCTCTAATTTGATAGCTCTTCATTGTCTTCCCAAAAGTCTTTCCTTGATTGACCCTCTTGCATTCTATAGGTGTGCATAGAGAATGGACCATGTGTACTTCTACACCATAGGATCAATTAAAATTCCTAGAAGAAATGCTATAAAAGTTTTAAAATAAGTTAAAATGGTATTATAGGTGAAATTAGAGTAATAGAAAAAAGAACTGGAAAAGAAAACTCATCTATGGAGTGGAGATTTGGATAGACAATTAACAGCTTAGAACACGAAATAATAAAATAAAAAAATGACAGAAGTAACAAACTCCCTGATAATTAGGATGGACCAAACAGAAGTTAATGAAACACAAGAAAAGACAAAATTAAAATCCAGGTATTTTTTTTAAGAAGAAAATACATGGTATGTGTATTCAAAATATCTTAATCTGGAAAGCATATCAAAGAGAGATAGTTTAGGAATCATTGGATTACCTAAAATCTATGACTGACAAAAGAGGCTGGATATCACATCTCCAGAAATCATAAATGAAAACTGCACACATCTCTTATAACCATAAAGCAAATTTAAAATAAGAAGAACCTACTGGTTACCTATTGAAAGAAACCCCAAAATGAAAACTCTGAAAAGGGTCATAACTCAAATCTAGAACTTTCTGGTCAATTAAAAAAGTACTGCAAGGGGAAAGGATCCTGAAAAGGGGTGGAATAGGGCAGAAAATTACCAGGTTCTCTTAAATTTCCCCACAAATAATTTAAAATAATACATCAAAGTGAATTTTAGAGTGGCAAAAATAATGAAAAGTCAGGGTAAGGTCATTGTCCAACCTAATAGCACTTGGGAGGACATTAAGAAAAACCTTCCCTCCTGGAATCTTACCTGATTGAAATGACAATACCTCTGGGCAGATATCACCAATCAACACACAATAAGCCCTGGGGGACACTGTGTTGATGGTGACTTTAATTTCCTGAATTTTCACCTCATAAAGAGTGTGGAGGTTTGATGACTAATCAGGGAAAAATTGTAGAGCCCTCTGCTGGCATTGGACATGGGGACCAGGGACACTGACCAGAATGTGTGTGTGGTGATAAGGTGATAATTGCTGGGGCCCAAATTACAGCTCAGGAGCAGAGAAGAGTACCTAAGTTCAGGTCCCCTGATAGATCTCAGAATGTTTGAGACATTATCCCCCAAACCTTGGGACTAGAGCCCAATTCTAACATAAAGTTAACAGCCAAGAACTAAGCCACTAAAAAATGAGTAAGTGTAAAAGAAAGAATCTAACCCATAGATAGTTACTATGGTGATAGAGAAGATTTGGGTTCATATTCAGAAGAAGAAAGTGAAGCCAAAACAGCTACTTCTACTGCAAAGAAAGATGTAAAATAGTCACAAGCCAAAAAAAAAAAAAAAGAGTCCTTAGAGGAGCTTAAAAAGCATTTGCAAAATCAAATAAGAGAGGCATCTAGGTGGTGCAGTGAATAGAGCACTGACCCTGGAGTCAGGAAGACTTGAGTTCAAATCCATCCTCAGACACTTACTAGCCATGTGACATTGGGCAAGTCACTTAATCCAAATTGCCCTGCTTTCCTCCCTCCAAAAAAGATTTTAAAAAGTCAAATAAGAGAGACTGAGGGAAAATTAGGAGCAAAATAAGAGAAATGAAAGAAAAATTGAGAAAATTATGAAAAGAAAGTCAACTAATTGGAAAAAGAGATCCAAAACTTATGGAGGAAAATAACTCCTTAAAAATTAGAATTGGGAATTAGAAAGCTAATTGCTCCATAAGACATCAAGAAATAATGAAAAAAAATCAAAAGAATGAAAAAATAGAAGAGAATGTGAAAGACCTCATTATAAAAACAACTGACCTGGAGACAACAGGTCAAGGAGAAAAAAATCTAAGAATTGTTGGACTACCTGAAAGTTATAAATAAAAATAAGAGTCTACGTACTATATTTCAAGAAATTATTAATGCAAATTGCCCTGAACTTTTATAACTAAAGAATAAAATACAAATTGAAAAAATCCACTGATCACCCCCTTAAAGAGATCTCAAGATAAAAACTCATGAGATCATTATAGCTAAGTTCCAAAGTCCCAAGTCAAGGAGAAAATACCACAAGCAACTACAAAAAAAATAATAATAATTTAAATACTGTGGAGCTACAGTCAGAATAATACAAGGTTTAGTGGCTTCTACATTAAAAGTCCAAAGGTCATGAAACATGATATTCTAAAGAGAAAAGGAGCTGTGTTTGCAACCAAGAATGACATACCCAGCAAAGCTGAGTGTAATCCTGAATGTTTAAGAAAATGATATTTAATGAAATAAAAGACTTTCAGGGAGTCATAATGAAAAGAATGGAACAGAAAATTTGACCTACAAGAATTGGAAAAACATAAGAAGATACACAGGAAAAATTAAATGTAAGAGATTTAATAAGGTAATTTAATAACTGTTTACTTCTTATATGGGAAAATACTATCTGTAACTCTTAATGTTATCATTGTTAGAGTAGTTTGAAAGAGCATACATAGATAGAAGACTTGGAGTTGAGGTGAGCATGATGGATTGATCCTAAAAAATAAAATTGGGTAGAGTAGGTAAAATGGAGCAATTATCTCATACAGATTATGCATAAATGGAAGAACTGTTAAAGTGGAGAGCAGGAGGGGTGGAAGGCTGGTAGTGTTAGAACCTTATTCTCTTCAGAACTGAGTTAAAGAGAAAATAACATATATATTTAGGAGCATATAAAATATTCTTAACTTATAGAGAAACAGGAGAGTGAGGGGAGAGGATAAGTGAGGGACTCTTAGAAATTGTGCACATCAATAAATAGAAGGGTAAAGGGAAAAGATAAGGGAGGGCTTTTTAGAAAGGGTACAGATTAGGGAAACAATGGACAAAAGTAAATTAGAAACCTAAGGAAGAATAGAGTAAAAAGAGAAGGGGAGAAAGATAAACAGTGAGGAAAAAGAGGATGGAGGAAAATACACAGCTAGTGATTATAGCTTTGAACAGAAATGGGATGAACTCATCTATAAAATGGAAATGGATAGCAGAATATATTTTAAAAATAGAATCCAACAATATGTGATTTATAAGAAACACTTTTAAAAATGAGGGATAGACATAAAATAAAAATCAAGGACTGGAGCAGGATTTATTATTCTTCAGCTCATGCAAAAAAATAAAAGCAGGGGTATTTATCATGATCTCAGACAAAGTTAAAGTTAAAATAGATTTAATTAAAAGAGATAAACAGGAATATTACATTATGATAAAAATATTACAAATAATGAAGTAATAGCAATACTAAACCTGTGTGAACCAAATGCTATAGCATTCAATTTTTTAAAGGAAAGGCTAGATGGATAATAGGGGGAAATACAGAGTAAAACTATAATAGTGATGAATTTCAACTTTTCCCTTTCAGAAGCAGATAAATCTAAGCAAAAAATAAATAAATAAATAAATAAATAGGATGTCAAGGAGATGAATAGAATCTTAGCTATGATAGATATCTGGAGAGAATTGAATGGGGATAGAAAGAAATATACCTTTTCTCAATGGTATATAGTATCTTCACAAAAACTGGTCACATATCAGAGCATAAAAACTGTTTAGTTAAATGCAAAAATATTAAATGCATCCTTTTCAGATCACAAGGCAGTAAAAAAAGTATATTTAATAAGGGATCATGGAAACATGGATTAAAAATTAATTGGAGACTAAATAACCTGATGTTAAAGAATGAGTGGGCTAAAGAACAAATCATAGAAACAATAAATAATTTTATTTGATAAAATGACAATAACAATAAGACAGCATTGCAAAACCTTTGGGATGCAGTAAAAGCAGTAATCAGAGGAAAATCCTTACATCAGTAAGAATAGAGAAAGAATAGGTATGCATATTGAGTATACAATTTTAAAACACTTTAAAAAAGATGAAATTTTAAAATCCCCAAAAAAACACCTAATTGGAAATCTTAAAAATTAAACAATAAAATAGATAAATTAATAAATAGATAAAATAGATAAATAAAAAAACAATAAAATAGATAAATATTGGGTTAATATGATTAAAAGAGAGAGAAAAGAAAACCAAATGTGAGTATCAAAAATGAAAAGGGTGAATATACTACTAATGAAGATGAAATCAAAGCAATTTTTTAGAGTTGTTTTCCCCAATTATATGCCAATAATTTGAACAATTTAAGTGAAATAGAAGAATGCTTACAAAAATATAAACTGCCTAGATTAACAGAAGAGGATATACAATATCTAAATGAACCTATTTTAGAAAAAAAAAGTCATAAATGAGAGGCTTAAGAAAAAAAGCATCAGTACCACATGGATTTACAAGTGAATTCTACCAAACATTTAAAGAGCAACTAATTACAACATTAAATAAATTATTTGGAATAATATGCAGGGTAGAAGTCCTACCAAACTCCTCTTATGAAGCTAATATGGTGAGTGTACCTAAACCAGAAAGTAAAAACATAAAAAGAAAATTATAGAATAGTTTCACTAATATATATGAATGCAAAAATCCTAGATAAAATACTAGCTAGGACACTACAACAATATATCACAAAGATTATACGTTATGACCAAATGGGATTTATGCCAGGAATGCAGGGATGTCTTAATTGCCATAAGAAAAATTATTAATATAATTGATTATATCAATAATGGTTTTTAAAAGCATATGGTTAAATCAATAGATGCACTAAAAGTTATTTTTTTACAAAATACAACATATTCCTATTTAAAAAAAAACTTGAAAGCATAGGTATAAATACATTTTTCCTTAAAATGATAAGAAGCACCTACCTAAAATCTTCAGCAAGCATTATTTGTGATGAGGAGAAGTTAGAAAGAAATCTTGCTAATAAGATCAAGAGTGAAGCAAGGATATCTATTGTCACCAATATTATTCAATATTATATTAGAAATGCTTGCAATAACAGTAAGAGAAGAAAAAGAAAATGAAGGAATCAGAATGGGCAATGAGGTAATAACTAGGCCTTATTACAGATAATATGATGGTATACTTGAAAAGTACTAGAGATTTGACTAAAAAGTTAGTTGAAATGATTAGTAATTCTGGCAAAGTAGTAGGGTGTAAAATAAACCCATATAAGTCATAAGCATTTCTATATATCACCAACAGAACCTTGCAAGAAGAGATAGTAAAAGATCCCTCATTTAAAACAACCCTGGACAGCATAAAATACCTGGGATACACCTGCCAAGACAAACCCAGGAACTACATGAATATAATTAGAAAACTCTTCTTATACAAATGAAGTCAGATTTAAATAGTTGGAGAAATATTAATTGTTCATGGGTGGACAGAGTCAATATTTTTAAAAATAAGAATTCTATACAAGTCATTCACCAATTGATAAATGGTCAAAGGATATGAACAAGCAGTTTTCAGATGATGAAATTAAGGCTATGTATAGTCATATAAAAATGCCCTAAACCACTATTGATGAAAGAAATGCAAATATAAACAACTCTGAGGTACCACCTCACATCTATGAGACTGAGTAATTTAACAAAAAAAAGGAAAAAGGAGAAAATGTGGGAAAATTGGAACACTAATGCATCGTTGGTGGAGTTGTGAACTGATCCAACCATTCTGGAGAGCAATTTGGAACTATGGCCAAAGAGCTATAAAACTGTGTATATCCTTTGTCCTAACAATACTACTACTAGGTCTATATCCCAAAGAGATCATAGTAAAAAGGAAAGTACCTACATATACAAAAATATTTATAGCAGCTCTTTTTGGGGTGGCAAAGAATTGGAAATTGAGGAAATGCCCATCTTTTGGGGAATGACTGAACAAGTTGCTGCATATGAAAGTAATGGAATACTATTGTGCTGTAAGAAATAATGAGCAGGTGAATTTCAGAAAAACCTGGAAAGATCTGCATGAACAGGTGCTGAGTGAAGTTATCAGAAACAGAAGAACATTGTACCCTATAACAGTACCATTGTGTCATGATCAAATATGATAGACTTAGCTCTTTTCAGCAATACAATGAGCCAAGACAATTGCAAAAAACTCATGATGGAAAATACTATCCAAATCCAGAGAAAGAACTGATGGAGACTGAATGCAGATCAAAGCATACTCTTTTCACTTTCTTTCTTTGTTTTTTTTTTTATGATTTTTCCTCTTTTATTCTGTTTCTTCTTTCACAACATAACTAGTGGGAAAATGTGTTTAAGATGATTATACATGTATAACATATATCAGATTGCTTGCCATCTTGAGTAGGGGGGGAGGGAAAGGAGAGAGATTTAAAAAATGCAAGTCAAAAATCTAACAAAAGTGAATGTTTAAAATTATTTTTACATGTAGTTGGAAAAATGAAATACTATTTACATAAAATTACAATCCTACCTAAAGTGATCTATTTATTCAATGCCATCCCAATTAAATTACCAAAAAATTATTTTATTGAATTAGAGAAAATAACAATAAAATTCATTTGGAAGAAAAAAAGTCAAGAATGTAAAAGTTCTTAATTTTTTTAAATGTAAAGGAAGGAGGGTTAGCAGCACCAGATCATAAACTGTATTATATGGAGGTAATTATTAAAACTATTTGTGACTGACCAAGAAATAGAAAAGTGGATGAGTGGAATAAGGTAGACATACAACATGTAATAATAAATGATTATAGTAACCTTGTGTTTGACAAATTTAAAGAATTAAGCTTTGGGATAATAATTCGCCATTTGGTAAAAAAAAAAAAAAGATGTTGGGATAACTGGAAAGCAGCCAGGTAGAAATTGGGTATAGGTTAATATCTTATACTATTTACCAAGATAAGGCCAAAATGGATATATAGCAAGCCATAAAGGGAGATATAAATAAATTAGAAGATGGAACATATTGCCCATCAGACTTTTGGATAGAATAAGTATTTATGAATATACAAGAGATAGAGATCATTGTGAGATATGAAATGATTATTTTTGATTAAATTAGTTTTAAAAGGTTTTATATGAATAAAACCCATGCATTCAAGATTCGAAGGAAAGCTGAAAATTGAGGAGAAAAAAATTTGTAGACAGTTTCTCAAAGTCTCATATCTCAAATCTATAGAGAACTTTTTTTTTCAAATTTATAAGAATATGAGTCATTTCCTGGACTGATAAATACTCAAAGGAGATGAACAGTCAGTTGTGGGATAAAGAAATTAAGACTATATAGAAATAGGAAAATTGTTCTAAATTATATTAGAGAAACACAAATTAAAATAACTTTGAGATATCTTCTCACACCTATCCAATTGGCTAAAATGATAGAACTGGAAAATGACAAATATTGAAGGGGATGTGGAAAAATTAGGACACTGATCCAATCATTTTGGAAAACAATCTAGAATTATGCCCCAAGATTTATAAAACTATATCTACCCTTTGACCCATAAATACCACTATTAGGTCTGTTTTCCAAGGTGATTAAGGGAAAAAGGAAAAGATTCTATATGTTCTAAAATATTTATAGCCCCTCTCTGTGGTGGCAAAGATTTAGAAAATGAGGGGATGCCCATCAATTGGGGAATGGCTAAACAAGTTGTGGTCTATAATTGTGATGGAATGCTACTGTGCTGTAAGAAAAGATGAGCAGGTTGATTTTAGAAAACCATGGAAAACCTCACACGAAATAATGAAGAAGAAAATGAACAGAACCAAGAAAACAATATGTACTGTAACAGCAACATTGTTCAAAAAATAACTGAATAAATAAGTTAGTCTGAGTATTATAAAAACTCAGATTAATTACAAAGGACCTACGAAGGTAGATGCTATCCACTTCCAGAGAAAGAACTAATAAATAGAAAAATAGTTTTATAAAACTATATCTATTTCTGTGTGGATACATATATACACATATATGCATATGTATATACACATGTGTGTGTATGTATGTATGTATATATGTATGTCAGATGGTGGTCACCCTTTTCTAGTGTGGGGTGGGGAGGGGTGAGGCAGTTCAGAACCTGAAATGTAACAAAAATACAAATAAAAAATAAATTTCAAAAAGCAAGATGGAAGAAAGCATTTAAGTGCCAAGGAACTCTAGTCAGGATCACACAGAAATTAGCAGCTATCACTTAAAGGAGCAGAAAGCATGGAGTACAATGTTTCCAAAGACATAGACTTTCAACCAAGAATAGCTTACTCAGCAAAATGAGTTTAATTCTACAGGGCAAAAAATGGATCTTTAGTGAAAGGGAGGAATTCCAAACATTCTTGATGAAAAGATTGGAGCTTAGTAGAAACTTTGAAATAAAAGTACAGGAGTAATGAGAAATTAAAAGGCAAATGAGAGTGAGAAATTCAATAAGACTTCATAAAGAAGGGTTTTCGTTCTAATGTAAGTAGGGTGACACAAATATCTCCTAAGAACTATAACATAGAAGATTTTAAAGTGATTTTTATTATTTTTGATAGTCTTAAAAGGAGACAGGAAAGAAGGAGAAAAAGATATGAGAAGAAAAGGAGAAGAATGAGGGGAGACATTATCTCATATATCGGAAGGCCAAAGTTAAAGTCTATTCAAATGAAAAAAATCACCTTGAATGGAGGCAAAGTGAAGTGTACAGAACCAAGAGAATAATTGTATTACAACAGAAACATTGTAAAAATGAACTCTCATAAATGCAATGATTAGCCACATTTCCGGACAACCAATGATTTAGAATACTACTCGCCTATTGACAGAGAGGTGACAGACTAGACATAGAGTGGAATACAAATTTTGGGTCATGGTCAACGTAGAAATGTGATTTCCTTGACTATAGTTATTTGTTACAAAGTTGTTTTGTTGTTGTAGTTGTTGTTTCTGTTAAGGAGCAGGTAGGATGTAGAGAGGGCAGATGGTTGTTAATTAAAAGGTAAGATTTAAATTTTTAAAATTATTAATACTGGTTGACTGACAGATTTCTGTGACTTTGCAAAGTTTGTCATTCTTGCATGAAGTGCTTTCCCTCCTCACTTCTGCCTCCTAGAAGCTCTAGCTTCCTTCAAAGCTCTGCTCAAGAACCTCTTCGTACATGAAGCCTTTCTTAATCCTCTCTATACCTCCCCAGCTTCTTCCAATAGCATTTAACCACCTTGGATGCTGAGACTGTTTCATTTTTGGTTTTGTATCAATAGGGTCAAGCACAGAGCCCAGCACGCAGTGGGCACTTAACAAATATTTGTTGACTGGTTTAACTATTACTTCTGCATAGATTACTCCCAAGTTTTTATCTCTAGCCATTACATGAACTCTTTGTTCCAGATGAAAACTTCCAATTACCTACAGACCACCTCAGTCTGAACGTCTCACTGACACCTCAAACTCAACATTCCAGCATTCAGTTCAAATATGACATTATTCTCCTTTCTAAACTGACTCGTCCATCTGATTTCACTTTTTCTTTCTATTGTACCTCCAACTTAATCTAGTCTCCCACGTGACAAAACAAGTTTCTCTTTGGCTCTTCCCTCTTCCCCATTTTCCATATTAAAGTCATTACCAAGTCCTGAAGATTCTACATCCGCAACATTTCTTGCATCCATTCCTTTATTTTTATTTAATACATGATGATATTTACATGCATACATGCATCTATCTATCCATCTATCTATCTATCTATCTATCTATCTATCTATCTATCTATTTATCTATCTATCTGTATGTACACATACACACACTTTTTATCATTACTATTTTTGTTTTTACATCACCCTTATTTCCAAATATAACCTTCTTTTATTGGTATAAGGAACTAACAATGAGGAAACTTCCTCCACGAAAGCAAATCTATAACCAGTTTGCAACTTTGAATCTCAGAGAGTTACTGGGCAGTCGTCCTTATCAGTATCTGGCCACTGGACCCAGAGGAGAAAGTGAGGCTGGTGACCTTGCACAGCCCTCCCTCATTCAAATCAAAGTCAACTACAATTCATGTCATCAACTCCCTGATGTCACGGTCCTCTTCAAGAATGAAGGGCAAACCACAACCTGTGAATAGTCCAAGCTGCCTGAATGAGGACCCAACCCCACCATCCCCTCCCTTCCCTTCCCCTCCATTCCCCTTCCTCTTCCCTCCTCTCCCTTCTTTTCCCCTCCTCTCCCCTTCCTCTTCTCTCCTCTATTCTCCTCTCCCACTCCTCTCCTCTCCTTTCCTTTCCTCTTCTCTTAGCTGAGGGTGTTCTGCTTAAAGTAAGGGAAAATTTCACAGCCAAAAACTACCTAGTTAATTTGGGGTTTATTGGCTAGATTTCTTTCTCAAAGACAAGCCTTAAACCCAATTCACTCCAGATCTCAGGGATTGGATAACAATAGGTCCCTGTTAATGATAGCACCAGTTAATGATTATTTGGGGGCTCTCCTGACTCAGACTGAAAGTAAATAGTAACTGTTTCTCTTTTGTCCAGAAACCCTGAGAGTCTTCCCTTCCCAGTTTTCACTCCTTTTTTTTTAAATTTTATTATAGTTTGCATCATTCATTTCCACAAGATTTTGAGTTACATATTTTCTCCCCTTTTTTCCCCCACCCATCGCCCCAAAACAGCCATTCCAGTGTGTCCCCCCTACCCCAGTCTATTCTCTCCTATGTCACTTCTCAGTAGGGCAGG
>JAQQSV010000228.1:0-89528 GCA_028646515.1 Pseudochirops corinnae
AAATCACTGGGGTCCTCCCGCCTGCCGTAGCTCTCAGGAAGAGGCTGGGAACTCTTCCTATTTACTTCCAGCTGACAGGATAGTGAAGACTCCAGAACCGAGGCCCAAGACCACGATCCAGATCCAGGCCACTCAACATGAGAGAGCTCTTGGCCGGAGAACAATCGCTCAGTTCCCCTGCCGTCTGCAGGCTGCCAGCGGGAAGCTACAATGTGGAGGCGGGTGCAAAACCTCTGCCTTTCGCTTTTCCACTCTGGAGGCCTTTCGGCAGGACTGCTTATCTCCCCCTTTCGCAATCCCCACTCGCAGCTGCTGCTAATCCGCTCACCTGAGAGGCTCCTGTCCAGCCGCCCCTGGGGCATAGCCAGAGCTTCAGGCCAGGCTGGTTTTGGTTCACAGTGCTGATATGGTTCTGGTAGCTGAGCTGACTTTAGTGGGAAGTATCTTTGTGTGCGTTTTAGAGTTCTAGGATTGGTTTAGAGTCCTATTTTATGGGTATTTTGAGATGGCTATGTGAGAGCTGCGATATGTTGCTGCTGCTACGCCGCCATCTTGGCTCCAGCCCCCCATTAATATTTCTATAACATATACACATACATAAATATTTTCTATATAATGCAGATGCTAAAATATATGTGGATACGTACAATATCCATATCCTTTCTTGGAGGCTTTCCGCTTTCCCCAAAGCACCTTAAGGAAAGCTATCTAGTCCTTATGCTTACACTGGTAAAAGTATACAAGCAAGAACCTGGATGGTTAAGAAAGGGAGAGAACTTAGAATGGAAAAACTATGATATTTTGATATATGAAAGCATGTTAAAAAATAAAAAACCTTCATAGTAACATGGAATTATTAAGAAATAATATTTCTCTGCCCACAGGAAGCTGGGAGTCAGATCTAGCTAGACTGGGAGAAAGAGAGGATGCATCCCAGGGAGTCAGTCAGGCTTGTGAGTAAATATTGGTTTGTGGGAAGGCTAAAAGATGATGTGGCTCTCTGTGCTGTTGTGGCTTATTAACTTCTTTGCTACTATGATGCAATCAGCTTACTGGGATTGGGAAATGGTTTTCTGGTGTCTGAATGTTTTGATTCTGTCTTCTAAAAAAAAATAATATTTCTCTGGACTTAAAAAAACTCAAATCCAGTTTTCTGAGGAAAGCTACGTCTGGGAAAAGATGATGCCCCAAACTGAACTCATGTCCAGAGAAGATCTTCACCTCTGTGGTACAGAAGTGTCTGGCACGACTAATGTCCAATGTGAAAGTATTTGCAGATCCTATACTTGATTTCATGACGCCATGGCAGGGGAGGGGAAAAAATTTGAAACTCAAGGGATTATGGAAGTGAATCTTGTAAACGAAAAGTAAATAAACAAATCAAATTAAACTGAAAAAATAATTTTTTTTTAAATGTCCGGCACCAGGACCCAGTGAAGTGAAATGCCCTGCCTCCTAATCAGTGAAGATCTCCAATATTGTTCTCCACTGATCCCCTGAGGAGTCCAGGAGGGAATAGTATGGCAACTTGACTGCCTAATTATTCTGGAACATTAACCCAACTTGCATATTTACATATTGGGAATTATTCTTCTTCAGGATACCTCTAAATGTTACCGAAAATTGTCTTAGGGCAGTCACATCTGAAGCACAAGGGAGCAGGCCAGGTTAAACATCTCTCCCAGCTAGAAATGCTTAGATTTCAGATTAATCTTAAGTTAAATAAAATTATTTCTGGAAGAAGTGAGTCTAAAATACATGGTACAGTATATAGAATTTTTTCAACACACTCCCACTCTGAAGTTCAACCATAAGGAAACCTCAAGTCCTCTGTGGCTCTAATAACTTCAATGTAAACCTTTCAGCTGGAAGAATGAAGCAAAGCTTATCGACAGTTATAAACATTACTGTGCTTAAGGTGAAGCACTGATGAGGCTTTCAGATGCCCACATCTTGGATTTACAAGGGTTCATACACCCCTGAAGTGATGCATCCCTAAGCCCATCATGGCAAACAGGGTTATGCCATGCATCTGGGACTCTCATCCAGACCTCATGTGCCACTGATGGCACATAAATAGTGGCTTACCTGCCTGAATCGCTTCTTGATTTCTTCATCTGTCACTTCTGGGTCTATCTGGAGAACCTATAAGCACCAACAATGATCAGGTTAAAGCAACAAAAAAGGATTTCTGAAAATAAGA
The DNA here is from genome assembly GCA_028646515.1 of Pseudochirops corinnae. Taxonomy (NCBI): domain Eukaryota; kingdom Metazoa; phylum Chordata; class Mammalia; order Diprotodontia; family Pseudocheiridae; genus Pseudochirops; species Pseudochirops corinnae. Next base: position 2,204 of record JAQQSV010000228.1, read on the forward strand.
AGTCCATTACCACGTGGTTTCTCTGAGCAAAGTGGTCAGTGGAGGCACCCAATCAGGCCGCAGCTACCCTTTCTCCTAGGTCATTTTATCTTCAGTAGCTTTTATTTTACTAGGAGAAGGCACTCACCTTGTGCCCAGAGCCTGGTTTCCAACCCCCTCAATGTTACTTTGTCCCCTTCCTCCACTGATACAGAAAAATTCTTCTGCCCCATAGATGTTTAAGCAGCTTTGCAAATGGAGAGATGTGTTCTTAGGCATCACTGAGATGCCAACTCTGACCCCAGTCTGCCAACACCGACCAGGCCAAGAGCTGGCACTGGACCTGAAGGTTTCACATCAGCAGTGAAGGTGGCAGCAGCAGCTGCAGCCAAGTGTCTCCCCAGCACACTGGTCTGGCTATCCCAAACCAAAGGTGCAGATGGTACAAATCCTGACCTTGTGAACCTGAGTTTCCTTAGTTTCCCTAAGACCAATAATTCTGTGAGGATGAGAAAATGTCCACCAAGGTCGACGATGATCAGCATCACCAAGATGATAGATAGTGTTTTCTAAGGGGTCAAGACTGAAATAAGGAAGATTTCTGTTGTGCTGTCCAGCGTCTTCAGCAGAGCCCTGGTGGTCACCTCATCCTCTAGGCCAGAAAATGGCACTGGATGACAAAAGATCAGAAGGAGGTGGCACTTGGGTGGAGGAAAGGCAGACTCCAAGTGGAGGGTCAGAGGACCACAGGCACAGAGCCAGATAGCACCTCAGAGATCACCAGCCCAAGCCCCAATCTTTACAGATGAGAAAACTGAGGCCAAGACAAGATAAAGGATGGACCCAAGGCCAAGCAGACCTGAGGTTTGCATCCAGGTGATCTGCTCTTTCCACTGTACCAGGATACTTTAGGCTATGAGAGAGGACTAGTTTTTTATGGGAGCCAAGGCAATCACATGAGGAATGAGTCTTAGAAGGAAAATAATAGTGATTATGAAGACTCTGAAAATGAAGACTCTGCAAAACTTCCCCAGGTTCCAACAGAGACCTTACCATTGACACAGCACTGGCATGTGCCTGTGCTCATGCTCCTAACAAGCCTCCCTCCAAGAGGAGGGGCTGCTGCAAGCCAAAGAACACAGGAAGGGTGGGGGGATGCATCATCAGCACAGTCGATAGCAACTAGAGGGCTATGATGGGCTAGATCACAGAACAGTATTTCCTGAGCTGAGTGAAGGTATGAAGGTCCGGCCTAGGCCTACAAAACGATATGCAATAAAATTATCAATCTGGGGAAACCAGCACAACCGTAATCAACTAACAAGCTAGAAAACTCAGTGACCATCATGCCAATGAAAAAATGACTAACAAAAACAAGCCCTGGAGAGCTGAAAACTCAACAGTGGTCCCCAAAACTAACACAGAACTCCCACCTATCACCAGAAAGGTGTGATATTGCTATGGCAGATGTCTGTATTCATTATCTGATGTGGTCACTCTCTAGTATTTTTTACTGACCTGTTCTATTTGGAGACATGTTAGATTTTGAGACATGACAGTGATATAAAAACATCAATAAAACACTTTTTAAAAATCTTTAAAGAATTAATGATTATGGCAATAATCTCCAGAGGCAATGGGGTATTGAGTCTGGAAGATCTGGATTCATACCTCAGCTGTGACACTAGTGGTGCAACCATAAGCAATGCCTCTGGACATTCTTGAGCTTCAGTTTTCTGATATGTAAAACTGGAACACTACTTTTAATATCTACCTACCATAGCTGTTGCAGAGAAAAGTACTTTGTAAACCACAAAGTGCTATCTATATAAATTAATTACAATATAACACTACTAGGGCAAATTAGAGTCCATCTAGTCATAAAAAAGAGACTCCCAATAAAAAAGGACTCTTTTAACGATATGAAAATTTAAGGCCAAAGAGAAGGTACTCTGACATTCCGAAAGATGATCTAAGGAGAATAAGCAGTGGGTTTCCCCCGAGGGTCTCCAAGACCAGATCGAATGACTACTTGTTTTGTTGTTAAATTAAAATTTTTTTCAATCTGCAAAAATCTGCCTTCTCACCCTCCCACACTCAGCCCCCACCGAGAAAGAAAGAAAAACATGTATAGTCAAACAAACTTCCACATTAGCCCTATTTTTTAAAAGTCTCCCTCTGAACTAAATCTCTCACTTCTCTACCAGAAGGTGGATAGCATGCTTCATCATCAGCCCTCTAGATTCAGGGTTGGTCATTGTACAGATCAGAATTTCTAAGTCTTTCAAAGCTGTCTTCACCATACTGCCGGCAACGTACACAAACTGTTCTGGTTCAACCAGCTCACTTCTAACTACTGAAATTCTTACAAGGCTCCCCAGGCTCCTCTGAAACTATACCCTTCCTCATTTCTTACAGTACAATAGCATTTCATCCCATTTATAAACAAGAATTTCTTCAGTCATTCTCCAATTGATGGGCACCCCCTTGGTTTCTAACTCTTTGCAATTCCTAAGAGTTATATGTTTGTACAGTTTGTTTTACTTAGGATTATTCCTGGTCTTAATCTACTCTCCTTATTTCCCTCTCTCCCTCTGGCATCCCTGTTTAATGAAATATACTTATGCACCCCAATGTGTATTTCTTCCCTCCTCTGACCAGTTAAGATAAGTGAGGTTCAAATGTTGGTCACTCTCCTACCCTTTCCTCCTTGTTTGTACAATTTTCCCCCTACCTTCCCCTCCCTTTCCTCAACCCCCTTTGTGCATTCCTCTTTCCTTCCCTTTCTATTATTCTTGTAAGATCATCACCAAATCTCTCTCTAAGAGCCCGAATGATAATAGGGTGCAGAGCAGACATATATATCATCTTCCCATATTAGAATGTAAACAGTTTATCCTCCTTTTAATTCTTTAAGATTTTTCACTCACTTTTAGCCTTTTATGTTTCTCGTAACTCTTGTGTTTATACTTCAAAGTTCCTATACAACTCTAGTCTTTTCATCAGAAATGTGCAGAAAATCCTCTATTTCACCAAAGGTCTATTTTTTCCCCTGTAGGATTACATTCAGTTTTGCTGGTAAGTTATTCTTGGTTGTAAGCCTGTAACTTTGCCTTTTGGAATATCATATTCCACATTCTTTGCTCTTTCACAGTGCTGTCTGCTAAATCATGTGTGATCCTGACTGTGGCTCCTCAGTACTTGAATCCTTTCTTTCTGAATGCTTGAAGTAGTTTTTTCTTTGACCTGAAAGCTCTGGATTTTGTTATGATGTTGCTGGCAGTTTTCACTTTGGAGTTTCTTTCAGGAAGTGGTAAGTGGATTTTTTGTTTCTATGCTACTTTGTTCTCTGATTCTAAAAGATCTGGCCACTTTTCTTCTATGATTTCTTGAGATATGATGTCTAGGCTTTTTTAGGGGGGAGGGGAAAGGGGGTCAAGTGTTCAAGCAGTCCAGTGATTCTTAAATTTTCTCTCCTTGGTCTATTTTCCAGGTCAGTTGTTTTTGCTATGTATGAATTATCTTATTATTTTGTTCTATTTCTTCATACTTTTAACTTTAATATTTCTGGTTATATCACGGAATCATTAACTTCCATTTGCTCCATTCTAATTTTCAGGTAGTCTGCTGCTTAGGCACCATTTGGTACCTCTTGTGCTAAGCTACTGATTCCCTTTCCAATTCTTTCTTCTATAGCTCTCATTTCTTTTCCAATTTTTTCCTCTAGAATTTTCATTTCATTTTATGAAAACATTTTAAACTTTTTTAAACTCTTGTTTCATCTCTTCCATGAATTTGTGGCCCAGCTCTGTTTTTCTTCAAGATTTTGCTGTAAATGTTTTGGAGTCATTCTCTTCTTCTGGGTTGAAGTCTTAAGCATCCTCATCAGCATAATAGCTTTTTATTGTCGGATCTTTTTTTTTTGTTTGTTTGCCCATTCTCCCAGACTACTTCTTAACTTTGGACTCGATATTAAGGCTGGCATTTCTGGAAGAGATGCTAGGCTGGTCTCTCAGTTACTTTCTTTGGGTATTAAATATTATGTTATTCCAGAATCTCGGGGACAACTCAAGCTGGGGTCATGAAAGCTTTCAGTGCTCCCAAAGTGGACTGATCCAGGGCAAGTCTAATAATCACTTCCCCCTGCATCTGAGCTTTGCAATTTCCTAACCTGGGTTTGGGTCTTAGCAACACGCCTGTGGGCTTACCTCATCTGGAGTTCCAGTAGACTGTTGCTGGATTCAGCCAGTATCAGACATCTGGAAAGCACTGTTGATTCAGAGTGATGAAACTGTAGGATTCCCTTTGGTCTGGGATTCCTGCCCTGGTTATTCCTCCGCAGGCTTCAGACAGGGCTGGGGACTGGAACTTAGACCCCGCTCTATTCCTGGGATCTGAGCCACACAGGTGCTGACTGCTTCTGAACTTGTTCCTTGCTCATGATACAGCCTAGGGCCTGCAACCCTGGAATGCCACCCTGGCAGGAAGGTCCTCTCCTCAATCCACCCTGGATCTGTGACCTGGAACTGGGAAGTGAACAGTAAAGCCACCAGTTGGCACCTGTTCCTGCACCCTACACCAGGGAAGTGTCCTCTACGTTGGCTCTGGGACCTTGTCTTGCCCTGGTGCATAGCCTCTCCCTGAGCTGGATGCTCTACAAAGGGGCAATCCTGGCTGAACTGTGTCAACGGTCTCCAGAGATCTGTCAGTCTATCTCCCTATGCTGACTTGAGCTGGAAAAATGATTCACTGTGATTTTTTTCCCCCTAGATTTCCCAATCAGAATTCAGTCTGGTGCACTTTTTAAATGTATCTGGAAAAGCTGGGGAGGGATATGAGCAAGCTTGTCCTTTTTCCTGATATTCCACCATCTTGAGGCAGTTAGATGATGCAGTGGATAGAGCGCCAGGCCTGGAATCTGGAAGACTCATCTTTTGAGTTCAAATCTGACTTCAGACACTTACTAACTGTGTGACCCTGGGCAAGTCACTTTACCCCAGCTGCCTCAGTTTCCTCATCTGTAAAATGAGCTGGAGAAGGAAATGGAAAACCTCTCTAGTATCTCTGCCCCAAAGAAGTCACAAAGAACCAGACACAACTGAAATGAGTGAATAACAACACCATCGCCATCTTGGCTCTGCCTCTCCACTTTGAAAACTTTAAAGTCTGGATGACTGTTTGTTGAAAGTGAAACACAAAGGGTCCTGGTGATGTCTAAATTGGATTAGATCACTTACTGGGTCTATTCCAATTCTAATTATGTGATTCTATAAGATCCTGAAACTTGGGGGCTCATGTCTAAAGATGAATAGGAGGGAATCCAAGATATATAAACTTAACATAATTCCATTTCAATTCAAGTCAATTAACATTTCCCAACCAGGAAAAAGTCAACCATTAATTAAGATTAGACTGGTGACAGCAAACTGGGAAAGATAGCAAAAGATGGGTCAGTCAATGACAGAGCACTTGTAGAAAGCTAAGTACACAAATGCATTTTTGGTGGAGTTGTGAAGTGGTAAATCCATTCTGGAAAGTAAATAAAGTAATGTATACGTAAATAAAGTAACTAAAACGCTCATATCCTTTGATTCAGCAATTACACTACTAGGAATGGAGGTCTTTGATTTTAAAAAAAAAGCTCTCTATATACCAAAACATTTATAGCGGAACTTTTTGTGGTAGCAAAGAATCAGAGACAACTGACTAGAGAATGGTTAAACAAACTGTAGTACACAAATGTAAAGGAATATTATTGTAATGTAAGAAAGGACAAACATGATAAATACAGAGAAGCATGAAAAGACTTATATGAACTGATGGAAAGTAAAGAAAGTAGCCAGAAAAACAACATACACAATGACTACCACAACATAAATGGAAAGAGCAATCACAGAACAATTAAAACTGAAGGTTGTAAAATCATAAAGAAAATGCTTGGCCCCCAAAGAAGACATATAAGACACCTTCCCCACTTCTCCTCTGCAAAGAGTGAGGTACACAGAAAATGTCAAATATTTTTCAATGTACCAAGTGATTTAATTGAACTTTTTTCTCTTCTTCCTCTTTCTTTTTTTCTTTTAAAAAATCCCATTTATAAGGGATGGTTGTCCAGAGCAGGGAGGAATACAGAAAGAAATCTAGGTGACATAAAAATTAACTATATTAAATAAAATCTATTTTTAAAAAGAAACATTTTAAAAATTACAAGATTGAGGCAGCTAGGTGGCACAATGAATAGAGCACCGGCCTTGGAGTCAGGACCTGAGTTCAAATCTAGCCTCAGACACTTTAACATTTACTAGCTAGGTGACCTTAGGCAAGTCACTTAACCCTAACTGCCCCTACAAAAAGCAAAAAAAAAAAAAAATTACAAGATAGTATCACTGACTACAATAATAAAAAGAAAAACCAAACTTGAAATAACTGTCAGTGACCAATCTTAATGCCCAAAAAGATATAATACACCTCATTCCATCTGATAGAGAAGTGGGGAAGGAAGGAAGGTAGGGAGAGAATATGGACGTGGAAGATTGTATACATGGTCAGTTTTGCTTCACTGTTTTTCACTTTCCCAGTATAAGGGAAGGTTTATCTGGAAATGACTGGTGTAAAAACAAAAGATTCCAATTTTTTTTTAAGGCTTTATCAGAAGAACTATGGTTTCAGGAAACACTCAATAATGGAAGACGTCCAGTGTAAGGAACAAAGTGCTCCACATAAGAGAAGCAAAGAGAAATCGTTTCTATCCCTGAATAAATCCCTTCCCTACTCACAGCGTCAGTTCCTTCATCTCTCACACCGCAGATGATACCTCCCGCTTAACTCCCCACCCAGGGACCTCGGTCCCCTCACATTTCTGTAATTCTATGAAGTGCAGAATAATAATAAAGAGAATACAGTTTAATGGGATGTCTTAAATGTCTTGTGCTGTCTATGTCAGGGATACCTCAAGTCAAATATCCGAGTCCCTCTAATGTGTGGCACACCCCAGTAAGCACTGTACAAAGAGTAAAGGAATCCTGTGCTTTGTATACAAAGAGAAAACTATTGCCCAACTCATACCAAGGCTGATGTTCTAAGTTTTCCCAACATCAGTGAGTAATGGGCTTCTACAGATCAGTGGCAGCAGCAAATGTTTGATGCGTACCACAGACCATACACATCTTCTGGCCCAGTCTCTGCCTGCATTTAAAGGATTTTTGGCCCAGGTTACAGTCTGTAGGTAGGGGTCACAATGAAGGCAACCTCATGAGCCCCTAACAATCTCCTAGAAACGTAGAAACTATCTTTTCTCTCTTCCCCTTTCCTCCAGACTCCTAGAAAAAGTATCCATGGCTGCTGACCGACTTACCACTCATCATTCATTATAATCACAACCTAGGAGTTGGAAGGAACTTCAGCCCCCAGGTAGAATAAGCCATACCTAAAATAGAATCCCATCTATAACATTCAGCCTTTGCTTGGAGAGCTCTAGTAAAGGGGAACCCACTACTTCAAAAGGAAGTCCAACACACTTTTGGACAACTCTTAAGGGCTTTACCTTACATCTATCCTGGATCTGTCTCTTTGCAAGCTTTTATCCACTGATTCACTGTCCTCTAAGGCCAAGCAAAACAAGTCCTATACTTCTCTCACATTAAGAGACCTTCAAATATTTGAAGACAGCTATCATGTCTCTCCCCCCACCCAAAGTCTTCTCTAAGCTAAAGAGTTCCAGTTCCTTCAACTGAACCTACTACAGCATGATCTGAAGACACTACCACCATGCTTACCACATCTTTAAATGTGGCACACAGAATAGAAAGCAATGCTTCAGCCCTGGTACATACAAGGTAGATGACAACAAGGCTATCACTGCTCTCACTCAAGACAATGTCCAAGTGTTCAACAAATCTATCATTTTGCTGGTGTGTGCTCCTTCCCATGATGTCAGCAGTGACCCAGCCATGCCTGTGACCCTTATCTAGGTTCTCCTTTGACTCATACAGTCTATCATACCACACTGTATCTCCAGGAATATACTGGGCACATCGATAATTTTATCTTAGCTGACCTGACTCTAATATTTAGTAGCCCTGTGGCAATGAAGAAGTCACTTTAACTCTCCTTACCTTCAAGATTCTCATCTATAAAGTATAAATAATCATATTTAAATTACTATGTTTTGAGGAAAGGGCTTTTTATAAACACTAATTTGCAGTTCAGATATTATTACTGTAAAAGATTAAAATACATGTTTCACCTATGAATTTAGCCAAAGAAGTTTCTTTCCCTTATTTCAGGTGGAAAAAAGAGATTCTATTTTAACATCAAAAAATTATACTGAAATATTGATTTCGCTTAGATTATTTTATTTCAGGCAATTTAAGATTTCAACCTGTTGTAATCCAGCTTTCCTCCCCACCACTGGACAGAAACAATTCTCTCCAAATTAATGATCACATTAAATAGTTTCTTTCCCACCCCCATCCTCCTCAGCATATGGTACAATGAATTTCTACTCCATCCTCCTACCCCCTTCTTGGCACCTTTCTTACCACCTATCGTTGCCTCATGATTTTCAACCTATTTCTCTTTATCCATTCCTGGATCTTCACCTTTCTCCTAAACCTTAAACATAGATATTCCCCAAGGTTCTCCTACAGGTCTTTTCTTCCCTTTCTACAAACTCCCCTTGTATATAAATATCAGCTACAATTTTTTAAATTAAATCTATAGATAGCATAAAAACTGTATGACAATAACCCTTGAGGATCCCATCTCCTCCCAGGATTTCAATTATCATCTCCATGTAGGTAATTAAAGAATAAAACATTAATCATTACTAATAATATCATTTTTATCCCATCCCTCCTCAATAAAAATATAACATAACAAGCACAGAAGCAGCTCTCCTAAAACTTTTTTAAAAATCTAATCAGTATAAAATGATGTTAATTTTTTTTAAATAAACAGAACAATGAAGACACCAGGAAAGCATTTCAATTGCAAGATGTCTACAGTTATCCTTTCCACATTTTGGAGGTTGGGGATAGGTTTGGGGGTATTATGCTCCTGCAATTTGGAAAATCCATATAAAATTTTTTTGGCCCTCCCTCTGTATCAGAGAAGAAGTCTGAATTGTTATGGTATTAAGAGATAAAATATGTTGATATTATACAATAACTTACATGTATTTTATACATCTCTGGGTTTCTAAATTTTTTCTGTGTCTTCTGCAGATACTGCAAAACTCTCAAAAAATTCCCATAATTAATTTCTTATGCCAACCCATGATATATTGAAACCACAATGGGGAAAGTCACAACGCAGAAGGGATAACCATACACTGAAAGTTTTGGTGGATGAAAAATACTGGCAAATACTAAAAGAAAGGAATCTAGGATTTCAGAGGATGGCCTTCAACCAAACCACCTAAGGTGAATGACAAATATGTCCTGATCTAATGCCACCCGTTCTTAAAGCAAGTCCTATTAGGTTTTCAAAATTCCATTTAGAAAATAAATCATCTGTATGCTCTTCTTCTGTGAAAGAGGTGAGGGGGTGGCAAAAAAACAGGCCAGGACTACTCCAACAATTAGAAGACAAACTCACCTCAAATGGGTTCAAGTTAAAATAAGATGATCCAGGCCGGGTCAGTCTTTCAATCTGATTTTTTGACGTTAAGACAGAATCTCTTTTTTCGATCTGTTTCACCTGGAATAAGGGAAAGAAATTTTATTAGCTAAATTCAATAGTTGAAACATATATTTTAATTCTTTACAATAATATCTAGACATAAATCAATGTCTATAAAAAGTCCTTTCCTCACAACACAGTAGTTTAAATACGATTATTTATACTTCATAGATGAGGATCTTGAAGGTCAAAGAGTTGAAGTGACTTCCCTATAGCCAGAGGTCTAAGTATTAAAGAGTTAGGTCAATTACAATAAAGAAAGTGATGCGACTAGTATATCCTTGGAGAGACAGTATGGTATAATACAATTGGTAGCAGAAACACAGCGATACCACAACTAAGCCCATATCCCAATAAAGAAAGAAGGAAAAGTACAAAAATAGTTATTAGCTACTCTTCTTATTGGAGCAAAGAAATGAAAAACAGAGGGAGGTGCCCACTAACTGAAGAATTACCAAATAAGTTATAGTATACAAATATAATAGAATGTTTTTTAGAAATAAGAGGTTATGACAAGTGGTTGCAAAGAAACTTGGTAAGATATGTAAAATAATGAACAGTGAAGTAAACAGAACTAGGAAAACAATTTATATAGTAATTACACTCCAAAGAAAAACAACTTTGAAAGACTTAAGAATTGTTCAATACAGTGACAAGTACTGAGGATTTGTCAGGAAGTATGCTACTATAAGAGAAGCAGATTCTGAGAAAGGGTGATGGACATGACATACAGTTTTTGGATATGGTAAACATGCATGATTATTTGCTTAACTATGCTTATTTGTTAAAAGAATTGGTGTTCTTTTTTCTCCTCACTGGACAGAAGACTGGCTTGGGAGGAGGGGGAATTAGAAATGGTAAAGCCAAAATAGGAAAAAAAGAAGAAAGAGGTTCACTGAAGCATTTAAAATGCACAGAAGAAAAACAAATTTAGAAGGAAACAGACAAGCAGGACAACTTTGAAATGAATGTGTTGAATTTATCATTAACAATTATTTGAGACACAAAACACACATAAATTCTTGGTTTCACATGCAATTCTGTTCTACTTTGTGAATGGAAAGTTAGTTTTTTAGAGTTTAGATTCAGAATTTTAAGGAGACAGAAAAAAAACAGGGAGAGGGACAGAAGTAGACACTGCATTAGACTTTAAGTCGAGAGATCTGTGTTCAAAGACTCGATGACATTTACTCACTGTGTGATATTCTGTCAATTTCTTAACATCTTGGGAGGCTGCATTTATAAATGGAGATAATACTTATAATGCTTACCTCACCTGGTTGTTGTAGGCATCAAATGACAATGTATGTAGTAACATATAAATGCCAGCTTTTATGATTACTGTTATTATCCCTAACTTGAAGGCAAGTATTGGAAAGTAACTACCAAGTCAACCTGTGAAACATCCCTTCCATGAAACACATCCTCAGAGACAGAACTCTGTAGCCCACCTGGAGAATTTTTCTAAACCCAGATGTTATTTATCATCTCAACCCTTTGTAAAACCTAGACAAAAAGGACGTTAGGAACATAAAATCTTGATCAACATGGAGGATCTTTCCAATCCAGTTCATAAAAGTATGGGGTGATATTTTTCCAATAAATGCCTAGATAATCAAGTCCTAGCGAGGAAGTAGAATAAAATTCAGTACCAGGGCAAGAGTATCCTTTCACTTAAAAGAACACCTGAGAAAGTGAAGGAAAACTATGTTTGATGTCTCCAGAGTAATTTTGCTCCTTAGGTCAAAGTCACTCTTAAAGGACTAGAATTGAGAGCTGGAATCAATGTCAAAGATCTTTAGTCCAAGGCCTCCATTGTTCGAAGGTGAGAAAGCAGGGGCTGGTTAAGTAATCTGAATTATAGATGTAAAGGGGATAAGATCTCAACTCAGTTCAGCTCACTCCAAGACCAGCAGTCTTTACATTATCCTGCCTCCCATTTGAGATCAGGTTAAGTCACTTCACAGAATTTTGAGCCAAGAAAGTGCCTTAGAAAGCACCTAGACCAAGGGTTCTTAACATTTTTTCTAACGTGGATCCTCTTATTCCCACCTCACAATAAAGTTTTTTTTTAATTACTGAAGGAAACAGTAAATTTTGGTTAGAGGTTAGTGAAAATAAAGATGTAGTTATTTTCCCTATCCAAGTTCACAAACCCCTTGACATTTATCTACTATTAAGAGCCCCTGATCTAGTCCAATCCCCCCATTTTACGGGAAAGAAATCTATGACCAGAGAGGTTAAAAAGATCACACAGGGAGAAAGGAAAAGCACTGGGATTTGAACCCAAGTCTTCTCCATCTCTGTACACTGCTTCTCTTCAACTGTTCCTTTGGAATTCAATGCTACCACCAATGTCAACTGCCATGGAAACAATTTCTCTTAAGTAATTTTAACGGCTTTAGTCTATCCTGAAGGATTCCACTGCGGCCTCCAAACCTCTACCTTTCCTTCTATCTTGCTCCAGGAACGTTCCTGCTCCCCTCCTCTTCCTCTCCTTCCTCCCTTACAAAAATTCCTTATATCAGGAGCCAGTGTTTGTAATTGAAGAAGCAAGTCTCTATGATATTAGAACTGGGGAGGCAAAGAGGGTTGTGAAAAGAGTGTTGGGCAGTAACCACAGGACATGGCAAATAGCTGAAATGAATGATAAAAACACCCACTGCCTGGGGGACTTTGAAAAAAATCACTTGCATTTGTTCAGCCTGTTTCCTTTTCTGTAAAATGCGGACAATTAGCCAACCCCACAGAAATGTTAATATGCATTTGAAAACAGAAGTGTACAAGTTAGTACAATGTTGAGAATTCTGTTCTCTGAAACACAGAACTGCATTTCTAAGAGAATCCTTAACCTTTGTAGGATAACTGGTACTAAAAAAAAAATGTTTCATTCAATTCTGAAAAGACTGTTCTGACTAAGAAACCCTATATTTTTCTTCTTTTAGGGCAGAGAAAAAACTCAAAAAGCTTACAAAGATTTGATATTAAGTTCCCACCATAGTGAAATGAGGGGACTGGGTCAAATAGTAGCTTTCAGATCTAAAACTGTGATACCATGTTGTTGGACTGCACCTCACCCCCACTACAAAAAGGGAGCTATAACTAAATCTGTGACATGGAGTGAAGGGAAAGGAGTGGAAGTCAAATTCCTCCCTATTCCTCCCAAAAGATACCCCAACAACCTCTGCAAACTTGGTGTAATGCTCAGATTCTTAAATTCTTTTATGTCTGGACCCTTGAGGCTGATTGGTGAAGCCTGCGTGCCCCGCCCCCCCCATAAAATAAATGCATAAAATAAAATTAATAAGATTACAAAGGAAGTCAATTTTGTTTAAATGGTTACCAAAATATTTTTTTTTAAGTTCACGGACATTAGGTTTCTAAGAACCCCTGGAGTAGGAAATATAGCTCTGAACCTATATAGTCAGGAAGAACTGGGCTTGAATTCCACCCCAGACATTTATGAGAAGTTTAACTATGGGCAAGTCACTTTACCTCTTAAGCTTCAGTTTCCTCATCTGTAAAATTCAGAGCACCTGAGAGGGTCAAATAAGATCAACCAATCAACATAAGATGCCTTACCACGTGCCAGGCACTGTGCTAAATGCTAGGAATAAAAAGACAAGGTTGAGACAGTCCTCCGCCCTCAAGAAACTGACGTTCTACTATAAGGACGAGCCTAGCGATTTCACTGCCACAAAGCTCTTCAGGAGAGTCTATTATTATTCCTTCCTCCTCTATCAAAACAAGGTGAATGCGGACGCTACAGAGGGTCTGCGGCAAACCCTAGGGCCTCAGAGGCCCTGCTCCCCAACCTCCAGCTCGGCACCCCTGCTTTCAGGGGGAAGGTCTTGAGGGGTTCCCTGAGATCCAGGAGAAGGGGAGGGACTAATACCACGTAGGAGCTGCTTCCCTCCGCAAGAGAAGAGAGCAGATGGGTAGGAGGGGCAGCATGAGGAGAAGGAATAGCAAGAGGGGGCAACATGGAACGAGCAGCAGCAAGAGGAAGGAAAGGGGGCGGAAGGAGGGGGGCAACAATTGGGAGAAAGGGAGTGGGGCAGCAAGTGGGAGGGAGGGGTGCAGCAGGAGAGAAGGAAGGGGAAACAGAAGGGACGGGGCAGCAGCAAGGGCGGGGAGGCAACAGGAAGGAGGAAGAGGAGTAACAAGAGGCGGGAAAGGGAGAAGGAGGAAGGGAGGGAGCGAGACCCAGAGACAGAAGAGTTGGGGGAAGAACCCGAGGGAGAGCAGAAAGGGAGACTGGGAGAGGAGGGAGCCAAGAAGGGCAGGGGCAAGGCTGGGAAGGAGCTGGAGGGAAAAGGAGTACCCGGTAAGGGAGGGGGGAGGCGGGGAGGCCGGCCCCAGGCCCGGGCAGAAGGCAGCGACACCAGGCCCGGCACCGCTAGCGGACCCCGAGCGGGCCTCAGACCCTAGCTGGGCGACCAGGACCGCCACTGCCGCCACGGGTCTAGCTCCGGACACAGCTGCCGCCGCTGCCGGGGCCGCTGCCTGACTCACCTCGCTGTAGAAGGTCATAAATGCCTCTTCTGTGCTACCGCCGCCGCCGCCCGAGGCCCCACTTTCCCCTGAAGCCGCCATTTTCCCCAAGCCAGCCACCACGTGACCCCGAGGCCGCAGACGCCGACCACGTGACGGCGGCCTAGCGTCGGATCGGGCTCCGCCCCCGGCACTCCGGGGCGTCCTCTTAAAGGGCTAGTTCACACTGCTAGTATAGCTTCTGTTTCTCAGCGCACTGGCGGGATTTGAGAGCGCGGCAACCGGCTTGGGTCTTCCACTGGCAGCATGAACCCGAAACCCCGCAAAGCTTTCGTGGGACGAGACCTACCTAGGGGCTGAACAGCTAGTGGATCTGGGAATAACAAACATCATGGTCCATCCTTTTATCTGTTTCCTTAGCTGTGGACCCGTACGTACACCTTAGCCCCCATATAGGTGTGTAATTACACATTACATTACATATGTATGTAATGCCACAGGCAAGGTTAGAGCTTACGTCTATATCAGTGACCCTCAGAAAACAGTGTGTAATCTACCCTGTTAGCTGTTCAGTCTCTGCTAAGGGTACAGAAGTTTGATGCATGAGGCCTGAAGTCAGAAAGACCAAAGTTCAAATTGCAATTTAGCTACTTAGCAGTATGTGATTCTGAAAACTTCTCGCTGCCTGTTTTCTCAGTTCTAAAATGGTGAAAATAATAGCATCTATCTCCCCGCATTGTGAGAATCAAATGATCGTATTTGTAAAGAGCTGCGCAAAATGCAGATGTCAACTATGATTATTATGTAATTGTAACAATATTAAGTTATTGTGAGGGACAGATGAGATAATATGTAAAGTGCTTTGCAAAGCTTAAAATGTTTTATAAATGCTAGCTGTTATTACTAAGAGAGGGAATGTTACTATAGTGAAGTCTGGAAGTCCTGGGTATGAGTCCCCACTTCTGATATTTGGTAGCTAAGTGACCCTGGATAAGTCACTTAACCTGTGCTAGCCTGAACTTAACCCATTTGTAAAAAGAGAAACACCTGTAGTACTTAACACATGGACAGCTAGGGAGCACAGAGGAAATAATACCTCGTTTGAAGTCAGGAAACACATCTTCCTGAGTTCAAATGTGACCTCAGAGGCTTACTAGATGTGTGACCCTAAGCAAGTCAATGAACCCTGTTTGCCTTAGTTGTTCATCTGTAAAATGAACTGGAACAGGAGAAGGCAATGACAAACCACTTCAGGATTTGCCAAGAAAGTTCCAAATGGGGTCACAAAGAATCAGACACAACTAGCACTTACTTCACAGAATTATTGAGAGGCTCAAATGAGATAAGGGATATAATGTTTGCAGAATTTTAATTGCCTTATAAATATTAGCTATTATTACCTAGCTTACATTTACCAAATGCCTGCCATGTTCAAAGCCCTAGGCTAGGTTCTGGGGATACTAGGAGGAACAGAAAGGTTTCTGAAGTCTTCCCTGTTGTAAACCTTCCCTTCCTTTTCCACTGATCTTGCACAGCACTTTTTAAAAGTACTATTGTGTGCAATCTATCTCCAGAGAAAGAACTAATGGAGTATTAATACAGATTGAAGCATGATTTTTCTTTATTTTCTTTTTTGTCTGTTTTCTTTCACAGTGTGACTTACATGAAAATATGTTTTACATGACTGCAAATACATAACCTATGTCAAATTGCTTACCATCACAATGAGGGAGGAAAAGAATTTGGAACTCAAAATATGAAAAAAAAATTTTGTTTTTACATATAATTGGGGAAAAAATACAAATTTCAAATTTAAAGATACTATGGTGAAGTATTGTTTTCTACACTTGTAAGGACTGTTACTCTCATGTTATATCATTCATTATAGTTTTCTATGTTAGTGTTTTCTATCTTATTCTACATACTATGAGGTTTCATATCTTACTATATTTACTTGGTCTCCCTGCCTCAAGTCTTCCCCTCAGCTATCAGTAATTAGTGAGAGGTCTGACCACTTCATTCCTCCCCATCCAACTCCCACAGATTCAGTCAATTTCAGTAACTCCTTAGGGCCTCTGGTATCAAATACAAAATCCTCAGTTTGGCTCATAAAGCCCTTTGTAGCCTGATCCCTTCCTGCCTTTCCAGGCTTCTTATACCATCCTCCCCTCCACATACTCACTGATACGGTGACCCTAGCCTCCTTACTGGACAAAACAACAACAACAAAAAACCCATCCCTCTGCTGCAGGCATTTTCACTAACTGTCCCTCAGGCCTGGAATGCTCTCCCTCCTCATCTCTGCCTCTTGGCTTCCTTCAAGCCCCAGCTGAGGGGGCTTTTGCAATCACCTTTTGCAAGAAGGCAGTCCTTCTAATCCTCCTCAAAGCTAATCCTTCCCCTCTGAGATCACCTCCAATTTATCCTTTCTATGACTTGTTTATAAATAGACTTGTACATTTGGTCTCCTCCATTAAACTGAGAGCTTTTACAGAGCTGGGACTGTCTTTTACCTTTATCCCCACCACTTAATGGAGATAAAGTAGCTGGCACATAATAGGAGCTTGATAAATTCTTGTTGATCATTATATACTGTAAATTCCATGAAGGACTATGTCTTATCTAAACTTTTTATCTCTTCTTCCACTGGCTCAGTTTTATGCACACAGTAAGAATGTGATTTAATAAATATTAATTGTTACAGAAACTATGAAGTCTTAATCCCAAAACACTGGTGATGGAAAATGCTATCCATATCCAGAGAAAGAACTGTGGAGTCTAAATGCTAATTGAGGCACTACTATTTTCACTTTTTTCTTTCTTGTGGTTTTTTCATTTTGTTCTGATCCTTCTTTCACAACATGACTAATAGGAAAACATGTTTAATATGATTGTACATGTATAACCTATAGCAGATTGCTTGCTGTTTTGGAGAAGAGGGAAAGAAAGAAAGGGAAGGAAAAAAATTTGGAACTCAAAATCTTAGAAAAATGAATGTTGAAAATATCCTTACATATAATTTAAAAAACCTATTAAGTGGGGAAAAGAAAAGAAACTGAAGTCTTGCATATGGTGAAACTTGACATAGTGGTTAGAAAACTGGTATAAGAGTCCAGGAGACCTGGGCTGAGACCCATCTCTGGCATTGGATTGACTTTGGACAAATCACTTGCCTCTCACTGCCTCTAGGCAACTCTAGAAGACTAAAAATTGAGAACAATTGCAAATTTGTGTGATGTAGCTTCCTCACCAGAAGTTTGTGACATGGACGAAGTTACAGGTTTGAAACAAAAAAAAAAATCATCCTAAAAAAAGGGCCTCAAGATGGTCCCATTGGAGGTATTGAGAATAAAAAGATGAAAAATGATACTGCCTCTGCCCTTGTAATAGTGGGGATTCCTTTGCTTGATTTCACTCACATACAACTTTCCAAACAACATCCTCTCCCACATATTCTTTGATCCAGGAACACTGGTCTTCTATTTCCTCAAACAAGACCTCTCTCTACTTTGGGCATTTTCATTGGTTGTCCTCCGTGTCTAGAACACTTCACCTCACTTCCACCAGAAGGGCCAGTTAAAATTCTATCTCATGCTCATCATGTTGGCAAAGTTGATGAAAATGGAATTGACAAATGCTGTGGGTAAATAGGTACATTAATGCACTGCCAGTGGAGCTGGGAAACGGGTTGTCATTATAGATAGCAATTTAGTACTATGTCCAAAAAGTCATTAAGCTATGTATAGCCATTGACCAATCAATGCAGCTACTAATTCCATACCCCAAAGAGACCAAAGACAGAGGAAAAGGACCCATGTGGACCAATGGTGGCAAAAACTTGGAAATCAGGAAGATGCCCATCAACTGGAGAATGGCTGAACAAGTTGTAGTATATGAATGTGACGGATTACTAGTGTACTGTAAGAAATGATGAAGGGGATGGTTTCAGAGAACCCTGGGAAGACTTGTATGAATTAATTAATGCAGAGTGAATACTTCAACCAGCACAGTTGGATGGGCTAGCAACCAGTGAGTAAAGAGACAGGGGTGTATTCAATAGTCTGTTTATTACAGAGCCATTTCACACAGAGCCAAAGACCCCTGAAAGTTCTCTACAAGTGAACTGAGCAGATTGTTATTCATTTGTTCTGACTTTTCATGACCTGTTGGACCAGCGGATCTCAACCTGTGGGTCGCGACCCCTTTGGGGGTCAAACGACCCTTTCACAGGGGTCGCCTAAAACCATCAGAATACACATATTTCTGATGGTCTTAGAAACTGAGACACTGCTCCTCTATCCGTCTCCAGGCGAGTCCGCCCACATACAGATACGCCCACATACGAGTATTCAAAGGTCTCAGCATTAGGAAGGTTGAGAACCACTGCGTTGGACCATAGCACACCAGGTTCTACTGTCTTTCAAGTTCACGTTCATTGCTTCCATGTCACTATCTACCCATCTTATGCTCGGCTGTTCCTTTCTCCTTTTGCCTTCAATCTTCCCCAACATAAGGGTCTTTTCCGATGAGCCCTGTTCTCATTATGTTGCCTAAGTATTTAGGCTCCAGCTTCAGTATTTGACCTTCCTGTGAATAGTCTGAATTAATTTCTTGAAGCATTGACTGATTTGATCTCCTTGCTGTCCAAGAGACTTTCAAAAGTTTTCTCTAGCACCACGATGCAAAAGCATTGATTCTGCGGCACTCAGCTTATAATTCCCTTCTCACAGCCATACATTACTACTGGAAAAACTATAGCTTTGATCATACAGATCAGGAGATCAATTAATACAATAACAATGACATTGTAAATATAAAGAATTTTCAAAGACTCAGGAACTCTGATCAAGGCGATAACCAACAAGGGTTCCAGAAGACTCATGATGAAACATGGTGCCCACCTCCAGAAAGATGATGGACCCAGTGCAGATCAAAGCATATATTCTTTTCTTTCTTTTTTTTTTTTTGCACATAGCTAAAGCAGAAATTATTTTGTTTGACTCTATATCTACGAGAGGTTTTTTTGGCGTTTTTGTTTTTGTCTTCACAATGGGAGAGAGCAGAAATTGTCTTTTACCTTTCTTTGTATCTCCAGTGATTAGTGTAGTGCCTGGCTCATGAAAGGTGGTTAGTCAATGTTTACTGACTAACATTCCCCTGTTTCCTTCAAGACTTAGCTCCAGTACTACTTCCTGAAGTAGTACTTTTCCTGATTCCACCTTCCCCCAATAATCCTTTATTTTGGATATGTTCTCTATATATTTATGTGTGTTTCTCCCCTCAAAAAATATGTAAGCTCCTTAGAGATTGAGACTGGCGTATTTTTCATCTTTGTATCCCTACTACAAAGTGGAGTATCTTGCCCAGAAGTGCTTAATCATTTTTTTAGATGAATTGAGGGTGGGATTCAATTAAGAATTTCCAGTTTTCCTATCAATTTGTATAAAAATTTTTGCATTGAAAATCAGAGATTTACAGTTCAAAGAGGTATCAGAGGCCGTCTAATCCAGCCCTTCATTTTATATAAAAAAAAAAAAAACAGGAACCCAGGCACAGAGCAGTTAAATGATTTGCAAAGGGTCACCCAGCCAGTAAGTGTCTAAACTTTTGGAATTAAAGACCAGAAATTAAAGAAGACAAGAAATTAAAACCAGGTCTATTCTGACTTTATATCCTAGCCAGTACAAGTTGTCTCTAATAAAGACTTGATATCCAGGGTGGATAGGAAACTAACTATATATATGAGACCAAGAATAATTCCCCAATGGGTAAATATTTGGTTAAAGGGTATAATCAAGCAGTTTTCCAAGAAGTGATTCAAAACTGTTAATAAATATATGAAAGATTCTTTTAAAATCTCTAATAATAAGGGAAATGCAAATAAACTATTCTGAAGTTTAAACTCACAATCAACAAATTGGCAATGACCAAGGATGGAAGTGGGGAAGCTAGATGGCACAGTGGATAAAAGTGCCAGGCCCAGAGTCAGGAAGACTCATGTTCCTGAGTTCAAATATGACCTCAGACCCTTACTAGCTGGGTGACCCTGGGCAAGTCCCTTAACCTTGTTTGCCTCAGTTTCCTCATCTGGAGAAGGAAACGGCAAACCACTGCAGAATCTTTACCAAGAAAACCTCAAAATGGGGTCATGAAGAGTCAGACTCTATTGAAAACAACTGAACAACCATCACAAAGATGGAAACAGTGTTGGAGGGTTTGGAGAAAGGCACTACCCTGCTGATCAATATTTGAATTGGAAAACCCATTTTGGAAAGCAATTTGGAGTTTTCAAAGCCTTTGATCCCAAGGTCCCACTATCATGCATGAGGAGGGGGAGGAAGAAGAGAGGGAGGGAAAGTGGGCAAGGGTTGTTTCTGTGTCCAAGTCTTTGTGACCTTGTGGACCATAGTAAGCCAGTGGTGTCCAAAGGATTTTCTTGGCAAAGATACTGGAATGGTTGGCCATTTTCTTCCCCAGAGGATTAAGGCTAACAAGAGGCTAAGTGACTTGTCCAAGGTCACAGTACTAGTCAGTTTCTGAGGTTGGATTTGAACTCAGGTACTCCTGATTCCAGGCACAGTTCACTGTCCACTGAACCACCCATAGGAAGGAAGGGTGGAAAAGAGACAGCCTTTCTCTCTTGAAACAACTGATGGTTCTCTGGGAAGGTGAGAGGGAAAGGAATGTTTGGAAATAAGGAGAACATTAAAACAAAAGTTACCAGTAATTTTTTTAAGTTAAAAGAATGCCCGCTTCCAACTTCTCCCCCAGGTTGCACCTGCCGGCATCCCACCGGGATCCCACCGGGTTCTGATTGGTGCAAACGGCCAGCCCTGCCTCTCCCAGCCCCGCCCCTCCCCTCCCCTCCCCCTCTCATCAACAACCCGAGTGCTGTCCGCAGGGCCCTTGCTCGTGATTGGCTGCGGCTTGGGCCCACCTCTTATTCAGGACTCGCCGTTGCCGACCTGGACCCCACCCCTTCCCGATCCAGATTCGCCGTTCTCCTGCGCACTTCGGGCCCCGTGAATGGGATTGGCTACGCCGGTTGCGCCGGGAGGTTGATGTCACGCGCAGGCCCGACATCGCCTGAAGGTCTTAGAGCTGAGGAGAGGTGTTGGCTGCGGTAACTAGAGCCGAGAGCATGGCGTGTACGGCTGTAGCGGCGACACGACTTGGACTCGGCCTGTGGGGCGCCAGAACCATGCAGGCCCGGGGCTACAATTTGGACTACCCCCGCCAGGTACTGTGAGCCTTCCCCAGCTGCCCGGCCCGGCCTGACCCGACCATACCCGGCCCGACCCGACCATACCCGGCCAAGCCTCGCTCACTCCCCTCTCCTCGCCTCTTGTCTCCGCAGTTTAGCAGTAACCCTATCGACGACGTCGGTGGTTCCGGTGCCATCCGGGAAGCTGGCGGAGCTTTCGGCAAGAGGGAGAAAGCAGAGGAGGACCGGTACTTCCGGTGAGGACCGAGCCCATTCCCCCCTTGCCCTCGGGGCCCGCCCATCCTGATAATCCCCGAATTCTCCCAGCTCCCCTAGGCCCTGGGCCACCACCCAGCCAGTTCCCCGGGGGTTCCTCTTATGCCCCCCCATCTTTAAAATTCGACACGTCCTGGGGTGTTTCCCGTGGGACCTACCACGCCTGTAAGAAGAGACCCTGTTCTTAAACCCAAGCCACCCTGGGTGGGATTGGACACTGCTCCGAACGGTGGATACAAAGTTACCACCACGCAGACTAATCTGGGAGGGGGGAGCACGTGGGGCCTCAGCCGCCCAAGCCTCTCCCCTTTGGCTTTTGTAGGAGTCTGACTTTTGGCCTCCAGGTTCTTCAGCTCCGCCCATCCAGAGGCTAAGCCTTTCTGATTTTGGTGGGCTGGGCTGTCAAGATCACAGGCCTGCCTTGCTTCCCATAGGCCCTCCCGTCTTCTCTTGGTGGGCACAGCTTTTATGTTTCTGTAACATCTCTGACTAGCTGGAGAAGCCCCTAGGTTCAGTTTGGGAGGTGGTTTAGTGAGGCTGAAAGGGCAATGGAGTTAGAATCAAAGGCTCAGCTTTTGAATCTTGGCCCTGCTGCTTCCTATGTGTGTGACCTTGAGCAAATTACCTTCCTTCTAGGTTTCTTCATCTCTAAAGATGAGAGGGTTGAACAAATGAGTTTAAAATTCCTTCCCAACTTTCGGTTTTGTCATTCTTCCCTCTGCCACAGCCCTTTTGGCAAATTTCTCCCAAGCCTTGTCAGCTATCACCACATAAGTTATGAAGAGATAAGACTTCAGACAGGCAAACGTCAGTATTCTGCAAGAGCTTCTCAAGCAAGGCCCATCACAAAAATGGAGAATTGGGCAGGACTAGTCGTTTTATTTTGCATAAAAAGAAAGGGGCCCATAAAGGTTAAAGCTAACCAAGGTTACATGCATGGCTTTTCTCCCCAGAAGGGAAGTGATACTGTTTTCCTGAGTTCATTCCTAGCTGTGCCCACAGTACCTCCTCACTGTTCAGTTAGGCCCATGTTCTTTAACTAGAAAAGGTTCTAAGCCAGAATCAAGTAGGCAGCCACCCAGGCTGATTGAGGTTACAGTCAAGAATGTTGTTCCATTTTTTAAATAAAAGTACATTTTTAAAGCCATAAGATTCTACATGGCATGCAGGCATTTATTTTGTGATGAACTGAATTTCTTGGGCTAATTTATTAAGGCTTAAAGCCTCTAGTAGACAACAGTACAATTTTAAAAGCTTACCTGGAGCTTTGTGACATGATGGATAGGGAGTTCCCCTCAGAGTGAGGGGCTCATGTCCTGCCTCTACTACATATTGGTAGTGTGTGACCCCAGCAGATCTCTGTGACAGGGATTCTGAGACCCAGGGTTTGTAAACTTATTTTTAAAATATTTTGGTGACTAAATTGGTTTCTTTTGAAGCCTGTGTATTTCATGTACTTGAAAGTATTCTGAAAACAGGGTCCATAGGCTTCACCAGATTCCTAGAGGGGTTCCTGACCAAAAAAAGGTTAAGAATCCCTGCTCCAACACTATAAATTGCAGCACAGTTGCCAGTATGTATTGGTAAAGAGAGACTTTCCTTACCTGGCGTTCCTAGAATAGTGAACTCATTTTCAGATCCTCCATCCCACCTCCCTAGAAAAAAAACACCCAAAACCTGAGGCACACAGATATTTCTTGTTCTGTCTTAGGAATAAAATTGTCAGGTAGGGGCTTAACATTTCCACTCTAGCATATGCTAAGATTTAGAAGGGGCAGTTAGGTGGCACAGTGGATAGAGTGCTAGGCCTAGAATCAGAAGACTCATCCATCTGAGTTTAAGTGGGACCCTGGGCAGGTCACTTAACCCTGTTTGCCTCAGTTTCCTCATCTGTAAAATGAGATGGAGAAGGAAATGGCAAACCATTGATTGGGGTCACAGAGAGTCAGACATGACTGAAAAAACAACTGAGCAAAAAGGCTTAGAGAGCCTTTTTCTCAAAAGCCTGTGAAGATTGTGTAATACATCCTTTATTTGTCTGTAACTCCCACCAAAGTCCTCTGATAACTGGTCATCAGGGTACTGGAGTGATTCTAAGGCTGATTCTAAAGCCAGGCACAAGCTCTGGCTACATCATCTTTTGAATTTGATCTCCCTTGGGTCTAGTACCCTTGATGTCACTTTTCAAAGTGTTTTATTGATGCTGTGTTGCCCACTCTTCAGTGATCCTCCCCTCCCCTTCTAGCCCTCTCCAAGGTTCATCAAAGCTGATTTACACTAAGATTTAGTGATTTGTCATTCTTCTCAGGGTTACTGATATTTTAATAGAGACCACTAAGAGGAATGAAACCTTAATGGTAGAATTTAAAAGGATGGCCCCATGTGTTGATAGAATCTTCTTCTCTGTCCTGGTAAGGAGATGACACTCAGTTCTTGAAGGCATTTCTAGTATTGCTTAATTTTGGGTAGGTCATACCAAGCTAGAGAGGTGTTTAAAAGTTGTACTTCATGAAAGACTGGCTGCCCAAGGACCAGTAACAGAGTCATCACTAGAAGATTGGCCATCAGGTGATAAATTTTGTAGGGTACCATAAATCATGAAGACCGTCTGTTAAGACGAAGACTCTGATTTAACATGGGTGTAGGGATTACCCACACCAGTGCAATCAATCAAGGATCTTTAAGTGACACCAACGTAAGGACAATGCTTGAGACAGCTCTTGAGCCCTTCAAATCATAGGGTAAAGCCACCTTTAACATACATGCTGTATGTTCTTGACACCTCACTGGGACAGCCATAGTATTTTTAGAGTTTGGAGAGACTTTCTTTGGAATACAGAAAGAATAGTCAACAGGAGGATCCAAGAAGGAGACAGACCTGCTCCTGCTGTGTAGGTACTTGAGGGTACATACAGGTGTGGTACCCTGGGGGTGGTGATTGTGGGTCCAACATAGAGGTGGTATATCATTGTAGAGAGAAGAGCCGAGAGCAACTGGCTTCCCTGAGGAAACACCATCAGGAAGAAATTGTGCACCATGAGAAGGAGATAGAACGCCTGCAGAAAGAAATTGAGCGTCATAAGAACAAAATTAGAAAGCTGAAATACGATGATGATTAAGCTGATTTTCTTCTCATTCAGTGATCAACCTTAATCAGTATATGGAATTATTGTCCACTACTTGTGTGCCCGATGTGATATACTCTCTAGTTTGATATACTTTTTGCTGTGTATTGCAACCAAATGGTAATAAACTATGATCACTGATTTCTTCAAGGTGCCTTCTTATGCTACGGAGAAAGCTTACTCTGGGTACATGGTCATACAAACTTTTAGGTGGTTTGGATGAGAATTAGTGATTGTGGCGCTGATAATGCCTGATTTCTTTAATCCATAGTTCCTTTCTAAATTGACTATTAAGATAAATGTGCTGACTCAGCAAGGAGCAGTTATTGAGCACCTACTGTATACAGGTCAAGCATTCTTCTAAGTGCTGACAATACAAAATATTATTAGTCCCTGCCCTCAAGCTTACATTCTGACATTAACTCCAATTTATCTTCCTTTATATCCTGTCTTCATGTTTCCCTCCATTAAACTGTGAGCTCCTTGTGACTAGGGGCTGGTTTTTTTCCTCTTTTGGGTATCAGTGTTGAGTACGGTGCCTGGCCCATAGCTGGCATTTAAATGCTTGTTGCATTGGTTTGCCCAAGGAGACATACATATAAATAGAAAGATATATATAAAATATATGCAAAATTAACACAAGACAGTTTTGGGAGGGAACCACCAACACCTGGGGGATCAGGGAGATGGTTCCTGAACTGGGTTTTAAAGGAAGGTAGGAATTCCAAGAGGCAAAGATGAAGAGTGGTCAGGTCTAGGGGACCAATAGTGGGAAAGCATGGAAATAAGCTGAATGGTTGTGTAAGGAGCAACAGGTAGGCCAGGATAGCTGAGCTACAACCAAAAACTAGGCTGCAGATGTGATAGGTTGTGATGAGCTCTAAATGCCAAAGGAGCTTATGTTTGATCCTGGTAATAGACACTGGAGTTTATTGAACAGAGATGGGACATGGTCAGACCTGTGCTTTATGAAAATCACCAACTACATTGGAATGTGCAGAGACAAGACAGACTAATCAGAAGGCTATTGAAAGTTGTCCAGGCAGGAGAGGAAATATTGGATGTGGTGTGTGTGTGATGAGGAGTCAAGGATATCACTGAGATAATTGTGAGGATGGTAGTGTCCTCCAGTAATTTAGAAGAGGGGAGGGTTAGGGAAAAGATAATGACTTGTTTTAGCCATGGTGAGTTTCAGATGTCCCTCTCTTGCATGTGGAGTGTTAACTGGGCAGTAGTTAAAGGAGGCTGATGTCTGAGATTGTTATGGAAGTAGAAGTTCAAGATGGGAGGTACGGAGTGAGTCAACAATCAAGGGTGACACCAAGGTCAAAAATCTAGGTGTCCAGAAGGCTAGTGGTGATTAGGAAATTCCAGAGGGAAGCACGTTTGAGGAGCCTATGGAACAGTCAGTTTAAAATACCTGATGTGGAACTATAGCTTAGGAAACTGATTAGGGCCGATTTGGTGGGAGAATAATCCCAACAGAGATAATGGAACCTGTGGGAGCAGATGAAGTCACCGAAAGAGGGAAGGCCCAGGATAGAACCTTGAGAAATACCCACAGTTAGTGCATGTGATAGTAATGAGCTAACAGGGAACAGATGGGTAGGAGGAGAGCTAAGAGAACAAAAAGAGAAGAGAGGATCCAGGAGTCAGCAGAGCCAGGTAAATGAGGACCAAGAAAAGGCCACCATGTTTGGCAATTGAGAGATGACTTATCTTTTCAGAATGTCAGAGTGCAGGTGGAGAGGCAGGCAAGCTTTTTTTCAAGAAGTTTAGCTAAGAGAGAAAAAAGGACTTTTCATTTCCCTCTTTGGCCTGTTTTCCAACTCATCCTATATTTGAAGTAAATAAAATATTTAAACCCTCACAATATTGGATTGCACTGTCCTTTACCACCTCAGCTTAGTAACACCTGGAGAAGGGGAACAACACTAGTAGGAGAGTCCGATTTTTTAATTGATGAGCAGTAAGATGTAATAGAATGCTCAAGTCTTTTGGCAGAGTATTTTGAAAAAGATCATTAGAATACCATATGTGACTTGAGACACAAATCACTTAGTCATTTGACTTGTTTCTGATTCAAAAAAAGTCCTTTGGTGTTGTGGGATAATAGAAATTTGACCAAGTCAACAGTCCTACCATAAACTTCTATGAATACGTTTTCTGCCACCTCGTAGTTCCCTATCTACTAGGAGCCAGTGAACTCAAGGTCTGAGGTAGAGTTTCAGTCTTCCTCTAAAGGAGCCAATTTGTCTTTCTAGTAGATAACTAGTAGTTTCTTAACCAATCAGCCAAGGTATTTACCTTAGTTTTACTGAAAGAACTTAGAGAGGTAGACAGGAGGAAGAAGGTAAGCTAGGGAAACCAGTGTCTTGAGTCTCCAACACAAATGGAGCTAAAAGAGTTTATGTCAGCACCTGGAACGAAGAAGGCTTTTACTCCTTGGAACCCAGGAACTAGAGGTGATGACATTTCTATAGCTCTTTTAAAATGTTCAGAAGTCTTTATCAAATGCATTCTTGTTTGATCCTCCAAATGATCTTGTGGGTTGTACAGATCTTATCCCTGTAGTAGAGATGGGGACCTCTGGGAGATAGAATGATTTTACCAAGATCAGACCTCTGGTAAATGGTGAAATTGGGCCTTAGTGGAACTACTCTCAAAGGGTAGTAACATCATGTCAAAGAACAGCAGACTTGAAGTCGGGAAAGACCTGACTAGCAAGTGGCAGAGCCAGGACTTAAACCAAGAGCCTTGGACTCTTCAGTCTGGTGCTCTTCCCATTACACACACATTGTTCAAGTACAAAGTACTTGGATGTTATTTGTGACCGAGATGATCAGATGTATCAGCAAGCACCCTAGCATACCCAGGATGGCTGCTAGCACAGGTACTTGGATCTGCTTTTCTAAAGGAAAGCGACTCAAAATGGGTTAACAATCCTACTTTAACCAAACAAATATCATTTACCTAGTTCAGGGGAAAAAGTCAGCACCTTGAACTTCAGAGAATACAAACCCAAGTTACAAGCAGACAAGCAGATTAGCAGACGGGCTTCCAACCGTCTGACTATTACATCCATAGCTAGTTAGTTACCAGAGAGGGAAGCATCAACATCTGGGTTTTCAAAGCCGGGGGGGCTCAATAGCTGCCCAGAGTCTCGTCTGGCCAAATCACACAACTCTTTCCAAAGTGAGCCCAAAGCAAAACCCTCACATCAGGGTATATATAGCCTCCTGGCTCAGAGAATGTCACAGCCCTCTTGACCCACTGCACAATCGCAAAGTAATAAGGTGTGAGCATTCCTGAAAAGCAAGCCTCCCGACACAGGCTCCATGTGACCACATCTAGCCTATTAGGGGGCAGAGTATAATTTCAAATCAGGGAAGGTTCTTAGAGCCACTTAAGCCTAACCAAGGGCCTAGGGGCAGGGAAGATCTTCAGATTCCCATAACATCAGAGAAGGTGGCATTTAATCCTAGCTGTGAAGAGTGGCTAAAACATCAAGGAGAGTTGTCCGAAGGCTGAGGTCCCCCACTGCATCCTAGGCTGTGTCCAGTTGTCCTGGTCAAAGAGGGTTGGAGGATAGGCACAGAACAGACCACTGGGCACAGGGAATTTTGTAGACAAAGGTACAGAATCCTTTCTCCTTTGAGTTCATTCAATCCTAGATTATAACCCAATCAAGACTCCTGTGGCTATTGTCTCCAGACCTCCAGGACACTCCTTTTCTCCCTCAATGAGTTCAGTTCTTGTCTCGGTCTTTCCTCACCAGCTCCTGCCCTTATACTAAAGGGTCTCAACATACATATTGTTACTCCCATACATAACCCTAACCTCCCAGCTCATCAATAACATTACCCATGACCTGTTCTGCCCCCCCCACAAAGATGGTTATACCCTTGATCTTGTCACCCTCAAGTGTTCTACATGCATGGCTATGAACTCTGAAATTCTGTTAACTGATCAGTTCTACCTTGCAACCCCAAACCCTGTTTTTCAACCTCACTGATTCCCAAATCTGCCTCCTCAGTTCTTTCCCACAGGATTGACCTTGCACTGGTTACTCTCTCTTCCTTTGCCTTACTGGCCCCTCGATGAAACAGTTTGATGCTCCATTGTCCTCTCAAATTCCCTGCCCCTTTATACTATCAAAGATCTTGCCCTGCCAAACCCCAACCTTGGATTACTTCCACTGTCTCTGCCTTCACTCCTACTCACTGAACAAAGCTGGAGAAAATCATCAATTAAAGGGTTACTGATTTCACTACAAATTATGTTACGTAATTTGGACTGGGCCCTCATAGTGGCAAGGCAGTCCTATTACACCTCCCTAATTAATTCACCATCCCACTCGCCACAATGGCTTTTCCAAACCTTGACTTCTCAAATTTCCCATGGCTCCCTCTTCACCCTCCAAACTGATAACCTTGCCTCATTTCACTGAAAAAACTGAAGCCATTCGTGAAGCGCTCCTCCCCTTTTCCTCATCTTACATAGATGCTTTCTGCAACTATCTCCTCCACCCCTGTTTCACGTGAAGAGGTGGTTCCTCTTACCCAGGAAAACTGCATGCCCAAGTGATCCCATTCCATCCAGCCTTCTATAGCAGATCACCCCCTCTACAGTCCCTACTTCTCTCACTAATCTTCTATGTCTCCACGTCTGCTGGCTGCTTGCCTACTTCCTCTGTCCTCCAAAAATCCTCATTAATCTGCACTATCATCCCATATCAGTGTTTTTTGTGGTCAACCTCATTAAGATGGCCCAATTCCTTTCCTCTCACTCTCTTCTAACTTTACAGTCTTCCTTCCCACCTCAGTATTCCACACTGTTCTCTAAAGTCACTAATGATCTCTTCATTGCCAATCCTCATCCTTCCTGACCTCTCAGCAACCACTGACATTGTCAATCATCCTTTACTCTTTGATATTATTCTCTATAGGTTTTTGTGATGCTTCTCTATCTTGATGCCCCTTCTATGTGTCTGTCTTCTCCTCTGTCTCCTTTACTAGATCTACATCCAAGTCATGCCTTCTAACTGGGTTTCCCCCAAGGCTCTGTCTTGGGCCCTTTTCTCCATCTATACTATCATTTGATATTCTTGTCAGCTCCCAGCTTGATTCATCTCTATGCTGATGATTTATCAGATCCACTTGTCCAGCCCTAAACTTGCCAGCTTCACATTCCAGTTGCCTATTAGACATCTTAAAATGGATATGGAACAAACATTTTAAACTCAACATGTCTAAAATTGAACTTACTATCTTTCCCACTAAACCCAATTCTCTTCCTAACTTCATAATTACTGTTGAGTGTACCACTATCTTCTCGGTCATCCAGGCTCCACTCTAGCTCTCTTCAGGGACTTTCCATTCACACAAACACACACACACACACACACACACACACACAAGAACACACCCCTTGTCCAATCAGTTGTTAAAATCTCTGACATGTGCCCCTTCTCACCTCTGACACTGTTACCACTCTAGTGCAGGCTTTCATTACTGCTGTTCAGTCTCTCTGTGGAAAATCTCTTCCTACTCCAAACCACCTTACAGGCAGATGGCAAAAATCATCTTTCTAAAGTGCATGTCTTACCATGTTACCCTCTTACTCAATATAACCCTATTGCCTCCAGAATCAAATCTAAATTTTTTGGTTTGGTTTTTAAATCCCCTTATAACCTGACTCCTTCCTACCTTGCCAGCATTCTTACACCTTACCACCACTATCACCATTGCCACCCACATACCTTATAAGCTAGTGACTTTGGCTTGCTTGCAGTTTCTTAATCAAGACACTCCATCTGCTGACCTTAGAGGTTTTCACTGGCTGTCTCCCATGCCTGGAACTCTCTCCACCTTTCCTGACTTTGTTCAAGTCTCAGCTAAAGTACCCCCTCTTCCAGAAGACTTTCCCAGTCCTCCTTAATCTCAGTTCCTTCCAAGACTACTCCTAATTTATCTTCTATATACTTTGTACATAATTGTTTACCAAGCTGTCTTCTGCCATTTAACTGAACTCCTTTAGAACAGGTATTTGTTTGTCTGCCTTTCTTTGCCTCCCCAGCACTTAGAAGTATGCTGGGCACAGAGTAGGCACTTGGTAAATGCTAGCTGGCTGACTAACTTTAAGAAAGGTGAGTAGTCCAGTTAATGAGGTAGGCCATAAGGAAGGAAGACATCAACCGAAAAACAGGCAGAATCATTTTCTCTCTCATTCTGCTCTGTCCAATTTGTCTCTTACTTTTCTCCCTTCCCTCCCTATTTCATTTCCTTTGCCTTCTTTCCATCTCATCAAAATTAGTCCCAGCCTTATTAAAGCTCAGAAGTTATTACAAGTGGAAGCAGAGGGATAAGTGATCCCCAGGAGAGGAATCTTGCAAAGTCTAGGAACTGGAGGCACCAAACTGGGGGAGCAGATTAGAAGGAAAAAGGAAGGGAACCCATTGCAGTTCAGTTATGTCTCACTCTTTGAGACCCTATTTGGAGTTTTCTTGGCAAAGATTCTGGAGTGGTTTGCCATTTCCTTCTCCAACTCATTTTACAGATCAGGAAACTGAGGCAAACAGGGTTAAGTGACTTGCCCAGGGTCACACAACTAGTAAATATTTGAGACTGGATTTGAACTTTCTCACTCCAAGCCCAGCACTCTATCCACTGGCACCTAACTGCCTAAAATGCACTAATTGGAGAGTGAGATGGGAGGCTGGAGGAAGAGCTGTTGCCAGTACTGCTCTTAACCCTCCACTGCTCACTTGTGGCTGGCCACGTAAGAAACACAGAAGGGTCAATGGGAAGAGGGGTTTCTCAGAAGTATTTGTGCTTCAGGCCTTCTGCATTGCTCCTCCAGCCAGAATTTGTTTTTCAGTTTGAAGCCCTGGTCTGAGAAGAGGGCTCCAAATCTTTTCTGCAAGTTATCATGGGCATGGTCAGTGAAGCTTACTTTTGTCATTGCTGGAATGTCATGGAGACCAGGCTAAATCTTCTCACTTGGAATTCCCAGGTTCTTAAAAACTTTTGTTGACCTGGTCAATCTCTGATTTCCCTAGAAACAGGAGTTTCTAAGTTAACAGCTCTGTAAATATACAGCCCACTGACCACATGTCTGTTGCAGTGGATTATTCCTTAGCTCCTAGTAACAGCTCTGGGGCCTGGTACCACAGGGTCACCACCATCAGAGTGGATGCTTTTAATGGGGAACTATATTCTCTGGCCAACTCGAAATCACCATCTTTTAAAATGCCTGCTGGGGAACAGGTTGGAGGTCTTCAGGTCTATAGGTACTTAATTTCATTGGCTTTGTAGCAAGTTATCATGTTCCAAAGATTCTACTACTGTTCATCATCATGTAGATTGACTAACTCGGGCTGTGTCTTGACAATGAGAAGCCATAATAAGGCAATGGGAAGCACCCAGAACTGGGAACCAAGAGACCTGTCCTCAAATCTAGCCCTACCTGCTGTGTGACCTTGGAAAAGGCTTCAGTGTCCTCACTTGCAAAATGAGTGGATGAGGGAAGAGCCTACATTTGAAAATACTTAAGTTGGGCTAATTTCATTGATTTGGAGAATTGGTTTTTTTCCCTGCCCTATTACAGCTTCCTACTCATCCATGCCTGTCTGTCCTCTGTCCAGATCCTCCCATAGAGTCAACCACAGGAAGCCACCCAACAGGTCCAATGGCTTTATTGATTTCTCCTGACGTTGGAAAGATTGGGTTAGAGTTAACTGTCAGTTATAAGGTGTTTTGAATGATCTCATTTGTTTCTCAGAACATCCTTGTGAGTTAATGCAACTTTTATCTCAATTTTACACAGAAGGAACCAGGTCCAGAGTAAATAAGTGACTTGTTTCACTTCACACAGTTCATAAGAGGCAGAGCAAAGATCATCTAAGTCTTCTCCAAATATGGTTTTCTTTACTTTCTTTCTCTCCATGACAGAATGATTAAAATGGTTTCCCAAGTCTTCAGCCCTATTGATTCTAGGGAAGCTAGGTGGTACAGTGGATAGAGTGCCAGGCCTGGAGTCAAGAAGACCTGAATTCAAATCTGGCCTCAGATACTAGCTTGTGTGATCCTGGGCAAGTCACTTCACCCTGTTTGCCTCCATTTCATCATCTGTAAAATGAACTGGAGAAGGAAATGGCAAACTGCTCCTGCATCTCTGCCAAGAAAACCCAACTCAAAAACAACTGAATAACAACAAATGGCTATTACAGCTGAAATCTCTGTTAAACATCGTCTTATTGTCAGGTAGGGGCTGGTTGGCCAAATTAGACAATTTCTCACTTGATAACAAAAACCAGTCTAGTTCATTGCATTGACTGATGGATAGATCATCAGTCAACAGCCTAGCCCCTTTCATTTTTCTCAGCTGTCTCCTCACCCCACTTCTATCCTCCTCCCACGAATCAAGAGAGAGAAAGAGCTGCTCATTGTCTTGTCTGGTGTAGGTAGGCTACCGACCCCCATACCTATCTGAAAACATTAAAAGGCAGAACCCCAAGGACATAGAGATCATCCTATCACCACCCTTCTAAGAAGCCCTTGGTTTAGCCCCTGTAACCAAGTCAGAAATTGGCCTAGACCTATCAGCTTCCTAGAGCTATTCCCAGAGGTTAGCTATTGGCTGCCGGACAAAAGCCACCCATCTCCCTTTTAATTGGCCACTAGTCAACATATAAAAGGGAGCCTGTTGCTGAGCAAAAAAAGAAAAAAAGCTAGCAAAAGGAATGGTTTAAGGTAGTATTCTTGTTCATTTCGGGTCTACCTGACGCTTCGTCTGCCAAGGCCAAGAGGAAGGTGTGATCCAGCTGTTTGGAAGACTTCTGGAGATGCTTGCAATGGTATTAATACTCCCTTAGGGCTTTCCCCACCTTGAAAAGTTCCCTGTTTCTAGATTTAATTAGAAAGACAGCTGTACACATCTCTGAACCTGTTTTTCTTATCTGTCAAATGAGGAGTAGGGACTAAATAGCCCCCAAGGAAGGATCAGAGCAGTCACCTAGCACGAAGGGAGAAAGCCAAATGAATTGAGCAAAGGGCAGGGAGGGGAGGCAATGAATATTCTTGCCTTGGGAGCATCCAAATTGCGAGAAGGGGATCCAGTTGGTGAGTAGGACTCCTCATGGGAATAACAGGAGCAGTACTGTCTTGGGAAGGAGAAAGAGTGCAGGGAAGTTTTGTTTGTTGTTGGGTTGTTTTTTTGTTAACTAAGGGAATGTGGGGGCATGTCTTGGGAATTAGAAAATGTTGATAGAGCGGGAGGCACCCAAAGGAATAAAGGACACTGACCTTGGGGAGAGATGTCAGGCTGTTGGGGCATTGTGTTACAGTGGACCACAACCCTGAATCAGGAGTCTGGACATTTGAGTTCCTGTCTGCTCTCTTTCTTACCAGTAATGCTTTGTGTGACTTGGGAAAAGTCTGCCCCCACCCCATCCCCTTCTCTGTTCCTCAGTTACCCTAGGGAGTTGCCCTAGATGACCTCTCAGGCCCCCTTGAAGCTTGGCCATATTTTACCCAGAAGCAGAAGTCATCCTCAGAGGTAATAGTTGTATTTCACAGCTGGTCACCATTGGCTGATCCAATCAATTTCTCTCCATCAGGCTGTTTGGGAAGAGAGGCCTTGTGGCCAGAATGCCTGGCCTCTGACCAGAGGAGCTGGGTTCAAATTCTGGTTATGCCATTCCTGGCTCTGTGACCTTGTGCAAATCGCAGCCCCTTTTGAGGGCTCCACTTTGGTGCTCTATCACGTTAGGATGGACAAGAAAAACTCAGAGGTTCTTTCTCAAAGATTCTTTTCTCTGGTACTACTTTGAGCTATAGCAGCGTGTGCACAGCAGAGGGCACCGTCAGCTTGTACAGATTCAAACAGGTCTTTTCCCTTCTGATTGCTGGCGTCTGTTTTAGACTCACTGGGGCGACTCAGGCTGGTCCTGAACCTTTTGCCATCATCTTTGCGTGGAAGGAAGCAGGCTTCCCCTTAGCATAGAGACCTCTGCACAGCTCTTGTGCTGTTTTTAGATTTCTGGGTCTAGTATATTTCTCAAACTGGAATCCCCCTGTCTTTGGAATCGTAGAGAATGAGTGATTGGGTCTCCTTTTATTGCTCGGAAAAGGGAAGGAGTGAAGGCTGAAAAGTCAGATGAGGGATTGCTTGAAGAGGCACACCTAGATTTCTTTATGTGAGCTTTTTCAAATCAAAATGTCCATTTAATTCAAAGACTATTTATTGAGTTCTTATTATGTATAAGGGAAGACACAGAGAAGCATGGAGTGAAATCTGAAAGAGCACTGAACTGGGGAGTCGGGCAGCCTACATTCTTATCCCAGGTCTGGTATTTCCTATGTGACCTTGGACCAATCACTTTATCTCTGAATCTTCATATACTGACCTATAAAAGGGGTATAATACTTGCACTACCAACCTAAGGCTTTTGTGTGAGCAAAAAAAAAGAAAAAAGAAAATGAGGTTTTGATCACTAAGCACTTAATATATTAAGTGCCATATGAATTTTATTTGTTGCTATTGCATATTGGAGATGAATGAAGCATGATCCCTGCCATGTAGTTTATAGTCTGGGGGGTGGGGAGGAAGGAAGAAGATGTTGATACTAAGAAATACAAGGCAGTAGGCAATAAGTACTGTGGTAACAGTGAATGGTGCTTCAGGGGCACAGAGAGTGAGAGAGAGACTGAGAGACTGAGATTGCTTGCCTAGCAGTGAAGTGCCACTGGAGTTGTCCCTTAAAGGATAGTGAGATTTCCACAGACAACTCTAGGGCATGAAGGGAGGGAGGGAAGGAGAGAATGAGGAGGGGGGAGAGACAGAGTTTGCTAGCTGTTGTAGGGAAATGGGAAAGTGTGTTTGGACAGTTTGACTGAAGTACAGAGCACAAAGAGAAACTATATGCTTTAAAACACCAATATCATATAATAGCAAAAATATCAGTGCATCTATAGTCAGAGGTCTTGAGTTCAAATCCTAACTGTTACTTTCATTGGGTGACTTGGACAAATCACTTAATCTCCCTCATTCTCAGTTCCCTTATCTGAAAATGAGAGAGATTAAATGACAACTAGGTCTCTTGGAGCTCTTGATCCATTGTATAAGATTGGAAAGGAAGTTTAGAGCCATTTATGGAAAGTCTTAATGCCAGGTTTAGGAGATTAGACTTGATCACTTTTAAACCAGGGGGAATCATTGAAGACCTCCCAACAGTTGAGTAACCTTTGCTTTAAGAAGGTTCTTCTGGGGGGCAGCTAGGTGGTGCAGTGAATAGAGCACCAGCCCTGGAGTCAGGCTGACAGGGGTTCAAATTGGGCCACTTAATAGCAGTGTGACCCTGGGCAAGTCACTTAACCCCTATTGCCTCCCCCCAAAAAGAAAGAAAGATTCTTCTGGCAGATGTGTAGTATGGAGGGAGGCAGAAAAAGAGAAAGAGACCAGTTAGGTGGCGGCTAATACTATAATCCAAGTGAGAGGTGATCACCATTACCTACATTGAGGCTGGGACTCTGGAAGTAGAAAGGAAGAATGAACAAGGTTTGGTGACTGATGGGGTCTAGGGAGAGAGAAGAGTCAGAGCTGAGTCAGGTTAGTGGATTTTCATAGGTCATTAACAGAAATATGAAAATCAAGGGGAAGTAACTGCCTTTAGGAAGATGAGTTCAACTTTCTGTTTTTTTAATTCCCAGGGATACATTTTCATGTAAATGTCCAGCAAGTAGTTAAAAATTTTAGAAAAGAGATCAGAGATGAGAAGACAAATTTGAGAGAAGTCCGTGCAGGAGGTGCTAGGAGCACCCAAACTGAGACTGGGGAGGTGTCAGGGACCTAGTTGCTTTCCCTACTCCCCCAAGGTCATCCAAGTCCCTGAAGAGAGCATTCCTGCCTAGACTCCTTTTGTCTCCATCTGTGCTAAGATTAAAGAGATAGCTGCCATTTCGTATCTCAGCTACTGGGTTGGAATGGTAGGTGCCTGTGAGAGAGAGTTGGGGAAAATGTAACTCAGGAACAGGATTGCATCATTGCCCTCCCCCACCTTATCCACGTCTATGGTCCCCTACCCTCCCTACCCTAGAGAAAGAAGGGTCATGACTAGAAGTTTGGGAGAAGTGCCTCTTTTTATGGGGAAGGAGGGAATCAAAGAGGGGAATCTATGTAAGGAGACTGAGGAGGTCATCATCTTGGCAGGTGGAAAAGCTAAGATAGTTCAGTGTCTTGGATAAGGGAGGAGAGTTTCAAACTTGGTGCCTGGAGCTTAGAAGAGTTTAGCAAATATTTGCTGATTGAGTGAGTGATTAAAGAAGTGATGGGTGATTAAATATTGTTAAATATAGTGTCAAATAGTGCAGACTGGTAAAAGAGAATAAAGGAGTGGGGGAAAGATTGAAACTCCTGTGAGAGAGATTGAAGTTAGACACCAAAATGAATATATTAAGGAAGTTATGAAATCCCTTCTGAGAACTTCAGATATAGGCTGGATTCTCTTTTGTCTGCTAAGTTTGAAGGTGCAGGCCTGCTTGATGGTAAAGTGAATATATTGAAAAACCTTTTAAGACTCCCTCAGGTTCAGACCTATGATTAGCTCCAGCAATGTTCAATATACACAGTTGCCACCAAAATCCATCCTAGGACCCGAAACAATCTCACCAGAAACTTAAAATCTGCAGCATGAACTGGCTTCAAATTCTAAACCGAGATGCCCTGCCCAGTGCCTAAAAAGTTGCATTTCATCATGCGGTCGAAATGACTATCTGGGACTGTCACTCTCGGTCTCCCGTTTCTCATTTACTTGTTTATGAGTAACCCTCTTGCAAAAGTTTGCAACATCCTCCAAGGTAAAACTACAATTCCCAGATACCAGAGCGCTTCCCCGAGCCCATTGGAAGATCGTCGAGAGAAGCTGTTCGATAAGGGAAGGCGTCTCCGCCTTCTGCCAGACTACTGAGGAGGTGATTGGTCGAAGCCTGAGGCTTTTGTGTCCCCGCCCTCCCCCCACCCTACCCCACCCCCCCCCGACCTGCGGCTGTGCAGGTCCCTGTTGCCGAGGTCGGATCCAGAGAAGCTAAAGGCAGTCGGGCTTGGGGATGTCTATGAGCTGTGGCAGCCAAGACGCTCTTCATTCTACAATTCTAAACCCCCCCGGGGCCTCGGTAGAAACGGGGGCACCCCTCGGGTAGCCACGGACCCTTCCCGTGCAGAACCGTGGGTCTGCGGACAGGTGCAGAGCCCCGCCTCACCCGGAGCGTCTGCGATCCCAGGACCGGCTAGCACACTGCGCCCCCGCGGCCATCTCCGCGGGCCCCGCAGGGAAGGTGCGCGCCGGCTGGCACCATGATCGTTGCCGACGCGGAGAACTGCGCCGGAATCCAAGGCTATATCCCCTACGCCCAGTGCGGTGGCGCAGGGACCCCGGAGGTGAGTGACTCACACCGCTCCTCAGCCGTGTTCCCCTTCCCAGCCGTTCCTCTCCCCAGCGGTCCCCCCAAGTCCTGGAGGGGGCGCGGTCCTGTGTCCGGCCCTACTTGGCAAAGGGACAGGCTCGACGGCTGGTTCAGCTTTGGGATTGAGATCCGGAGCTGGGAACTGGGGGCAGACTGTAACCTGGCTCTGGGATTGCATCAACTGGCCGCCGCTGCCTTCCTCCTCCTCCTCTGCCCTTGCTCGCGGAGGAAGAGCCCTGGACGGCTTCTTAGGGACGCAGTGGGGGTTGGGGGAAGGAGGGGCTTCACAAGCTGGCTCGCGGCTTGCCCAGTAAGCGCAGTCTTCAAGCCTAGGCATGCCTGGGCCCGTCTGAGCCGACCTTGTCCGCTTCCTTCCCTGTTTTCCACTGGGGAGAACCCGTGGGGGTCTTGGAGCTATGCCTTTGGGGAGGTGGTTGCAGAATCCCTCACTCTTGGGGCTGAGGAGGAGGAAGCAGCTTTCGGGGCCCTTGGCGATGCTCCGGGGTCCTGCCCCTCTGCACTACCTGCCGTCATCCTTACTTTCCCTCCCCAGGAAGGGAAGACCTCGTACCCGGTTGTAGGGGGAGGGGAAGAGCGGAAAAGAGTGAATGGGAACCGCGATCGCCAGGAGCGAGGTGCTACCTAGGGAGACTGGGGTGGACAAGTGACGTCAGTACCTCGGTGGGAGCTCCTGCAAGGATTTAGGATCTTGGTAGAGACATGTTCCTACTGGCAAGAAGAGGCTGAGGAAGAGAACCTTGTAGCCCCAAACTCGATTAGCCCAGCCACTTGTTAGCTGTGTGATTTAGAGCCTTCTTTTCTCATCTGTGACTTACAGCTAAATGCTTGTCCGACCTACCTTACTCAGCTCGTTGTCATGAGGAAAGAGCTTTGTATGCTGGAAAACGTTGAAGTATGAGCTAATGCAGGAGTCCCCTCCTCCAGGAAGCTTTCCTTGACTAACCTCACCTGATTCAGATCAGACCATTCTCCTGACCGAGTCTCCTTCCAGGACTTAGAAACATTGTTTGTATTTTGGAAAATTTGCCCAGAAACTTGGCCCGAAGTTTCAGTTCTGACTGTCTAAAGTCCTGTGGAGGGTAGGGGTGAGGGTGGGGGGAAGGTGCCTCCTATCCATTACGCTGGGTTCGGGCTGAATTCTTTATATCCTGACCAGAACTGCCTGAAGGGTCCTGGAAGGGACCTGAGGGTTAAGCCCCTGGATTTTACAGAGGGAAAAACTGAAGCTATAAGAGATTAAGTGACGTCATAAAGTCGCATGGATAGTAATAGTGGAGACTAGATTTGAACCCCGGGCCTCAGAGACCTTCCTCTTTTCCCCTGTACCATCTTATTTCTCTAATAAGGGAGGACCCACAATGACCTCACTGACTTCCAAGGGCTAGAGTGTGATTGAGAGACTATATGGTTCCTTCCGGAGGTGAAAAAAAGAAAGCTTCAGCCTTCTCTCCCTTCCCGTTAGCATTCCCTCCCCTCCTCCCCCCCAGGTGTGTCTGGTGGAGGAAGGAGAGGGCTCGGCTGTGGAGGAGGAAAGGCCGGGATCTCCGAAGGCCGTGCCCTCTCACCTGATAGAATTATTCCCTAGTGGAAAACTTAGGAATCCCGAGGTCAGCAGCGGGAGATGTCCCTGTGGTGACGGAGAAGTTAATGAGTATTCCTATTGTCTTGAGAAAGCTGGAAGGACAAGGAAGTCCGTTCCCCTTTGGAGATCAGGCTTTTTCAGGAGAGCCGTTAGCAGCTATGGAGTCCGTTCAAGAGAACATTCCAAGACAAACCCAGAATCCCATATCCCCTAGTCAGTCGTTTTGGAGCTTCGGCAACTAGATTGATCTGACGGGCGCTGATGCCACACCTGTTATGTGCAGGGTTAAAGGACAGGGACAGACACATGGTTTAGATGGGAGGTGTTCACCTGCAAGGCTCCCCAATGCAGCTCAAACCAGATTAAAATGTAATTGGGAAATATTTAAAAAAACAAATAAAAACATAGGTAATATTGCATTTTAAAACTGAATCAATATGTGGCCTGCAGGCATCCTTCTGTATTGATTAGTGGGCTGGGTTTCAATTTGAGGTCTACTTCACTGATTTAGATAACCAAGTCCCCAGCCTCCAGGAGCTCACCAAGACCTATATAGGGGGACACAAGGAAGACACACTTAACTCTTACAAGGAGTGTGAACAAAGGATTAATTTGGGCTCCAAGGAGGAAAAAACATTTTTGATTACAGGAATCTGAGAGGACCTTAGGGAGGCAGTAGCATCAAAGGTAGAGATAAAGATGAGGTCAGAGCATTCCAGATATGAGGACTGGGGACCCAAAACCATATAATTGATAGGCTAATTTGGTTGGAATACATGATTAGGAATAATCAGAACTGAGAAGAGAAAGGGAGGTTGGCACTGAAGAGTGGCAAGCCTGGAATGCCCGGCCAAGCCTTTGGAACATTACTTCATAGACCGTAGGAAACCATTAAAGGGTTTTAACCCAGGTAAGCAAGAGGTCCCTGACCCTTTGGTTACCGGCTAACGAGAGTCTGCAGACTCCTTCACTACTAAGTGCTGACTGAGTGGTATTTACAACCATTAGAGAGAAATGAACCTCAGTACTGGAAGGGAGTGGGGGGCAGGGAGTCTCTGACTTAGACTTTGCAAATCACTTAACCTCTCTGTTCCCCAGGTAACTATAAAACTGGAAGCTAGTCAGTCTACAAGCATTATCTCTTAAGCACTTATCCTCTGCCAGGTCCTAGGCTAAGTGCTAACCAATAAAGAAAGTGCAAAAACCATCCCTGCCTTTTTGATCTCCCTTTCTAAAGGGGGAGGCATCTGTCAGCATAACAAAGACACATATGCTGAATCTCAGAGGGAAAGTACTAGCCCCTGGGGGCACTGAGAAACGCCGCCTGAAGAAGGTAGGATCTAAAGTTATATTTTAAAGAGAGTGGGGGAAACTGGTGGAAGGGCATTTGAGGCATGAGGTACACCCAGGGCAAAGGCTTGGAGGCGGTAGATGGAATGTCACGTGTTAGAATTGTAAAGTGCTTAAAAATTGCTGAACAATGTCTGATATTCAGTAGTAGTAGTAATTTCCTCATGAGGAAAAAAAAAAGACAGAAACAGAGAAGATAAGGAGTTGTGATTTTCTCTTGTTTTCTGTTGCATTTGACTCTTTTTTTTCCCAGAACCTGCTAAGTAGAGCTCAGCATGGGACTTGTGACCTAGTCGTGGCTTGATACTAATGTACCTTGTAATTCTGATCAAGTCATTTCCCTTTTCTGAGCTCAGTTTTCTTATCAGTAAAGGGGGAGGGGAGAAGGTTTTTAAAATGTCCTCAAAGATCTTTTTCTGCTTTCTTCTAAATCCTAATGAATGATTGTTCTTCAGTGAATGTATCTTGATTTAAATTTAGAGGGTTGAGCTGAAGGGCTTGTAATAAATGGGAGGGTTTTCTGGAGCCTTGAGAGAGCTTTGTGAATATCCTGCTATATCCCTGCCTAACAGACATTGGGCCTACCTCCAAGTCTCCTACCATTACTTCTCTGGGATTCTTGTAGCCGCCTGGGACCAGAGCCTGCAAGAGGCCATCTGAGCTCACTGTAGTCTGTGATACCTGGAAGAGATCTCAGATCAGAAAATCATGGCCTAGAGAGGTTAAAGTCATTGCCTGAAGTCATTCAAGCTAGAGGTAGTAGGGCTGGAGTTCAAATTCAGGTCCTTGAAAGCCAAATCCTATGTTTTACCACTGAATCAATAGCTGTCTTATATTTCTCTTTCCTGAAATACTTATCAAACATCCAGGGACAAGACATTGTGTTGGGGAAGGGGTGGTATGAGAGGGGAAGCTCTCTCTGTGTACCCCCTGAGAAGATACAGTGGGAAGAATGAATGAAAAAGTATTCATTAAGTACTTTAGGGAAGGAAGAAACTTTAGATTTGGAGTCTGGAGTTGTTGGTGTTCAGTCACGTCTGACTATTTGTGACCCCATTTGGGGTTTTCTTGGCAAAGAATGGTTTGCCCTTTCTTTCTCCAGCTCGTATTACAGATGAGGAAACTGAGGGAAACAGGCTTAAATGATTTGTCTAGGGTCACCCAGCCAGGCTTCTTGACTCCAGACCTAGCACTCTATCCCCCTGCACCACCCAGCTGAGATCGGATGGGATCTTGGGCCATTCACTTAGGATCATAGATTTAAAGTCAAAAGGAGATTTGAGATCATCTATTCCAATCTTTTCATTTTGCAGAAGAAGAAACTGAAATCCAGAGAAGCTAGGACTTGCCTGTGGACT
This sequence comes from Pseudochirops corinnae, assembly GCA_028646515.1. Classification (NCBI taxonomy): domain Eukaryota; kingdom Metazoa; phylum Chordata; class Mammalia; order Diprotodontia; family Pseudocheiridae; genus Pseudochirops; species Pseudochirops corinnae. The sequence continues at coordinate 44,737 of JAQQSV010000228.1, forward strand.
CACGGGTGATGCTGCATGGATTCATAGACTCCAGTCTGAGTTCATTTTCCTCCTTTGTAAATTGAGGCTGCCAGAAGAGGAAAAACTTAGTTGCACATCCAGAAAGGTTTTGGAGGGAGGCATGTTAGCTAAAGCAAGACACTCGACTCTTCCTGTGTCCCTAGCAACTCCTTAAGTTACAGAGCAGTGGGTACCCATCAGTATCCCTGAGAGAGTTTCTGTATAGTAATGGGAGTTTCCTCTAGTGATGAAATCACAGGTCTGGTGAAATCTGATCACTAAGAAATGTCTCCTGTCCTCTTAGACTGTACAGTCCAAGAACAGAATAGGACATGTAAGGGTTAGGGACTGGAATGTTTTCTTTTTTATCCCCAGCACAATGTCTGTTGGACTCTTAGTAAGTGTGTATCACAGAATTTGAGAGTTGGAAGGACCCTCAGAGACTATCTAGTCCAATCCACTGACATGAAGGCTGTAGTATACCCAACAAGTAGATACCCAACAATATGGAGTCTCTGGTTGAGGACCTCCAAGGGGGCAGGGAGCAGCCTTCCACCTCCATAGGCAGCTCATTCCTCTTGTTATTGACTTTCTGTGGTCCCATATGGAGTTTTCTTGGCAAAGATGCTGAAGTGGTTTGCCGTTTCCTTCTCCAGTTCATTTTGCAGATATGGAAACTGAGGCAAACAGGGTTAATCGACTTGCCCAGGGTCACACATCTACTAAGTGTCTGAGGCCAGATATGAACTCAGGTCCTTCTGACTCCAGGGCAGGTGTTCTATCCACTTTTGAGCAGCTATAATTGGTAGAAATTGGTAGAATTTTTTTTTCTTCATATCAAGCCTAAATTGGTGTCTTTATAATTTCCTCTTGTTGCTTCTGGCTTGTCTCTCTGAGGCTAAACAACAGTCTGATCTCTCCTCTAAGTGACATCACTTCAGAGAATTCAAGACAGTTATCATGTCCTGCCTGAATCTTCTCTTCTCCAGTCTAAGTAAGCCTAGTTACTTCAGCTGAGCCTCATAAGATGTACTCAAGACCCTTCCCAGGAGTATGATGGAGCCAGCTCCCAGCTCATTAAATTTTTAGTGTGAGCATTTACAGTCAGCAAGCACCAGAGATCAAAGCTTGATTTGTTGTTTTGTTGATTGTCTGGACTTAAGAAAGGGATGGAGAAAAAAATAAATGTAAAAGAATGTTGTTGGGGGGGCGGCTAGGTGGCGCAGTGAGTAGAGCACCAGCACTGGCCAGAGTCAGGAGGACCTGGGTTCAAATGTGACCTCAGAAACTTGACACGCTTCCAGCCATGTGACTTTGGGCAAGTCACTTGACTCCAATTGCCCTCAAAAAAGCAAAAAAAAAAAAAAAAAAAAGAATGTTGTTGAAGGATGGCTAGATGGCGCACTGAATAGGCCCTAGAGTCAGGAGGACCTGAGTTCAAATCTGGCCTCAGACATTTAACACTAGCCATGTGACCTTGGGCAAGTTGCTTAACCTCAATTGCCCTGCATTCTCCCCTCCAAAAAGCAGGGGGGAAAAAAAGAATGTTGTTGAACATTTACCAATATACTACCGCCCTTCACCAAGCTGCTTGCCATCCTCTGGTTGTTTTCCAGGTTATCTATGTTAGCTGTCCAGAAGTGCACCCGGTACTTTTTTTTTTTAAGACAATAGTGGTTAAGTGACTTGTCCAGGGTTGCACAGCTAGTAAGTTTCTGAAGTTAGATTTGAACTCAGGTTCTCCTGACTCCAGGGCCAGTGCTCTATCTACTGTGCCACCTAGCTTTCTCTTGCACCCAATACTTCTGATGAGGGCGGAATACATTGAGGCTACTATCTCCGTATAGTCCTACAAGCTATTCCTTCTTCAGTACAACCCAGTGGTACAGTGGATAGAGCACCAGCCCTGGAGTTGGGAGGACCTGAGTTAAATGTGACCTCAGGAACAAATTAAAAGTTGTTCGGTTTGTTGTTTTGGGTAGGGCTTTTTTGGTTGTTTTTTAACACAAATTCAAGGCTTTACATTCATCCCTTTTGAATTTGGTCTTAATAGATCGAACCTATAAAAATCCTCTTGGATCTTGATTCTGTTGGCTTTTCCTCTGAGCTTTGTGTCAGTTGCAAATCTGCTGACCTTACCCACAGAGGCAAACATTGTTCATCCATTCTTCCTTCCCCCCATTGACACTGAGCCATTAAACCCTGTTGGTCTCTTTTCTAGTCCATCCATCTGACCATTTTGGGGAGCAATCTGATTGCAGTATTGTCAGGTCCAGAACAGTATGATATATTATCAACAGCTCTACTAAAATCGAGTTAGAGTCAACTATGTCTATAGTTTTCCCTTCATCTGCTAATTTAGCAGGTACGCCAAGAAAAGGACTTGAAGTCACTCTGGCATGACCTGTTCTTGATGAAGCCATGTTGGTTCTTAGTCATCAAAGCTTCCTTTTTGTAGATGTTCATCTATCGTCTCTTTAACCTATTCTCAATTTTCCAGGAACAAAAGTCAAGCTCACTGGCCTAGAATTTGCAGACTATAGTTTGAAAGTGGGTGTAACAGTTGCTTTTCTCCATTTGTGACACTTCTCCCATTTTGTGTGACCTTTGAAATATCACTGACTCAGCAATCCCATCGGCCAGTCCTTTAGGACCCAAGGCTATAGTTCATCTGGGCTGGGGGACTTGGCTTTGTCAGGGGCCAAGTCCTCTCTTATTATCTCCTTACCTGACTATTGAATTCTCTGTTCTTTCCTTTCCAAATAAAGGTCGTTCCCCTTTTTGCAGTGAACAGAAAAAAAAAAGAGAATTAAGCAATTCTACCTTCTCTCTTTTATCACTTTGTCTCCTCCATCCCAACCAAAGCTCCTATCCCTTCTTTGATCTTCCTTCTCCTAATATAACTTTAAAAAAAATAATACCACCTTTTTCTTGTTTTCTGAAACAAGAAATTCTTAACTTCAGCCTTCCTGAAGCATTCTTTTGTTTCCTGGCCTCAATTTCATCCATCTTCTGAACATTTTTTTTTTAATCTAAGTAATCTAAGTTGGTAGTTGTTCAGTTACACAGATTTGTTTCAACAAATCCCATTATTCGTCTTCATTAGAACCATTCCCTTTTTCATCTTCAGAATTTCATTTGTTAGTATCCCATATTCCTCCTGGGGAATGACTTCACCTGAAGCTCCATGGGATCTTTCGTATCTTATCTGAATCTTTGAAATCTGTTTTCCCCAAATCGAAGATGCCTGTCACACAATTATGGAATGATCGATGACTTCCTCCTACCTCAAGGGCTATCATCACCATACCAGCAACTAATTTTTGGGAATCAGATCCAGAATAAAACTTTTCCTTGTTGTGTCTTCCACCTTTTAACAGATGAGATTAACACTAAGGTAAGTCAAAAAATTGTTAGCTACTCTACTTTTTGCAGAGAGAGAGAGAGAAAAAGAGGAGAAGGAAGAGACAGAGAGAGGAATACAGACCAGAGATAGGGACAGAAAGAGAATGGGGAGGAGGCAAAGAGACAGCAAGCCCTCTAGCACAACTGTTCTCAACCTGTGGGTCGCAACCCTTTTGGGGGTCAAACGACCCTTTCACAGGGGTCGCTTAAGACCATGGGAAAACACATATTTCCAATGGCCTTAGGAACTGAGATACAGCTCCTCTATCGATCTCTAGGGGGGTCCACCCACATGCAGATACGCCCACATATGAATATTAAATGATCACAGCATTAGGAAGGTTGAGAACTACTGCTGTAGCAGATGTCTGGATAATGGAAGTACCTTATCACTCCTATGTCATGGTGCCTTTATGCCAGGCTTGTGATTTGCCTCTCAAACTCATCTATTAACTCTTTCTATCCAGGTGATCTGTAGTAAGGGATGTGCTGGTGTCATCATAAGCTTGAATCATTATATATCAGGGCTTTCAGAAATCAGATCTTGATTGACTATTTTGTTGATAGTCTAGACTTTAAAAAATATTAATAATGCAGTGTAATTTGGAAGCATAAGTGCATAATTTACACACACACCCACACTCCTCCAGAGCACTGGAGTGTTAAACATTTACCAGCACAACCCTCTATTACTCTATAAATTTTTCCTGAGCTCAGCAGGAGTGCACTGGACACACAGATGTCAGGGAATGAAGTTATCCCCTGAATGGAGACCTGGTAACTCCAGTCAGAACAATACTAATGATAACAATAATGACAGTCATCTCTTTTAACAACTCAACAAATCTAAACAACACATCAAGAAAGTGGGGCATCATCTACAATGCTCTACCCATAATCCTTTGGGGCTGCCCCCTATGAGGCAATCAGGGGTAAGTGACTTGCCCAGGGTCACACAGATAGTAAATGTCTAAAGTCAGATTTGAACTCAGGTCCTCCTGACTCCAGGGCCAATGCTCTACCCACTGTAGTACCCAGCTACCCTCCCTCCATCCATTCTTCAAAGAAGGGAGGGAAGAGCCCTCTAATATCTCTTATTTGAGATCAAGCTTGGTCATCATAGTATCAAGGCATTCCATTTGTACTGTTTTGCTCTTGTTCTTTCCACTTACGTTGTTGGAGTCATTGTGCCTCTTGTTTTCCTGGGTCCACTTACTTTGCAGCTATTCATATAAGTCTTCCCATGCTTCTCTTTATGATAGTTATCATTTCACACTCCCTGGAAAGTACATATTCAGGCACCACAACTTTGTTTTTGTGGTTCAGTCATTTCAGTCATGTCTGACTCTTCGAGACCCCCTTTGGGATTTTCTTGGCAAAGACACTGGAGTGGTTCGCCATTTCCTTCTCCAGCACATTTTACAGGTGAGGAAACTGAGGCAAACAGGGTTAAGTGACTTACCCAGGGTCACACAGCTAGTGTCTGAGGCTAGATTTGAATTCAGATCTTCCTGATTCTAGGCCTGGCACTCTACTCCACTGCACCACCTAGCTCCCCACAACTTTGTTAGCTGCTCCCAGATGGGGGGGCATCCACTATGTTTCCAGTTCTTTGCTATTACAAAAACTTACTATAATTAATATTACCATATATGGAGCCTTTATTTTTGTCATTGATCTTAGGGTTTATGCTTTAGCAGGGTGCTCTCTGGATCAAAATATAAGGATATCTTAGTCAACTTTCTTGGAATAGTTCCAGATTGCTTTCCAGAATGGTTGGGCCAGTTTCCCAACTGTGCATTAGTGTGTCTATCTTTTCATGTATAACCTATCCAGTGTGGACTATTCCCATCTTTTATCTTTTTTGCTGATTTGCAGGATATAAGGTGAAATCTCAAGAGTTCCAACAAGCATTTTTTAAAAAGCATTTACCATGTGGTAGGCACTAGAAATACGTAGATATGTATGTATACTGCCTTCAAGGAATTTACCTTGTATGAGGGAGACAACATGTACTCATAGAGAAAAGGTTAATTGTTGGTAGGGAAAAATAAACAACTAGGGGATTTGACTCCTGGAAATCTCTGCTTGAGCTGAGCTCTGAAGGGAGCCACAAAAAGAAATCTACTCTGAGAGGAACAGGAGAGAAATCTGACTGTGGAGCAGGTCCAGGTAGGCTTTGGAGGAGGCATTTGAGTAGATTTCATCTGCAATTCTGGTTGGGATGTTTTGGGAAGAACATTGACAAGCAAGATTGTAAACAGAGGGATGACCATGATGAAGAGGGGAATCTGAAAACCACACTATTTGAAGGTAGGTTGAAGAAACTAGGGGTGTTAAGCCTGAAAAAGAAAAGACTTAAGAAGGGAATGATTTGTTTCAGTTCTATCCAACTCTTCATATGACCCCATTTGGGGTTTTCTTGGCAGAGATACTAGAGTGGCTTGTCATTGCCTTCTCCAGCTTGTTTTACAGGTGAGGAAACTGAGGCAAATGGGGTTGAGTGACTTGCCCAGGGTCACCAAACTAGTAAGTGTCTGAGGTAAGATTTGAACTCAGGTCTTCCTGATTCCAGAGCTGGCATTCTATCCACTGTGCCAGCTAGAGGGGTACATGATAACTGACTTCAAGTCTTTGAAAGGTTCTCATGTGGAAGACTGACCAAACTTGTTCTGTTTAGCAACCAAAAGCAGAACAAGATCCCACGGATGGGCACTACCAGGAAGGCAAATTTTTGACTCAACATAAGGGGTGGAGGTGTTCCTCCAAATAAATAGCTTGCCTCTTGGAATAGTGAATTCCCCCCGTCACCAGGAGGAACTCAAGTGGAGACTGGATGGCCAATTTCAGGAGTCTTATAAATGAGATTAATGATCTAGGCTTGGAAAACTGCATAAAGGTCTTGGCCATAAGGCAATCATCTACTTTGGCCCTTGCCTTGGAGTGTAGAGGGATGGGACAGGCAGTGAAGGGCTCCAGGTCCCTGGCACTGAGAGGTTTGAACTTTATCCCATAGGTGGTAATGGAGAACAATTAAGGGTCTCTTTGCTGTATAATGAAGTGATAAAACCTGTCCTTTAGCAAGATTACCAGGGTGGATTGAAAGGGGCAAAGAAAATCAGTTGGCAAGGGGTAGCTGGCTTGGAAGGATGGAGGTATGGTACTACTAGGGAATGATGGGAAAGACCGTGGGTGTTTTCAGCCTGGGAGCCTGGCTCCCAGATGATTGATGGTGGTGGTACCTTTAACAAAAATAGAGAAGTGAAGAAAGGGAGAAAGAATTCAAAGCCAAAGTTCCCTTTTAGGTGAGTTGAATTTTGCCCATCAAAGCACTAGTTCCAGAGTCAGGGGTGAGGTCCCAGGGCCGTTATAGAGTAACTGGACTTGGAAAGCATTGAAGAAAAAAGAATGGAGGGATTTGAGGGGCTATTTATCATTCTCCTAACCAGCTGGGTTTTGAGATACCTCGTAACAGACCTATGCCCGACTGGAAGTGTGGGGTGTGGGAAGCCGGGGCCCAAGAGAAGGTGGAGAGGTCGTAGATAGAGGTTCATGGAGCAGAGGTCGGGGGTAAAAAGGATAAACTAACTCTTCTTAATATAACTGGACTAGCTGTAGAAGACCTGTCTCTGGAAGGCCCATCCTATGCCCTTCCTTCCCCTGCCTTGCCTTGAATTTACCCCAGATTGAGTTTATCGAAGGAGCAGCCATGGGGGAAGTAACTTGGGACTGCAGAGTTGGGGAAGAAAGAAGAGGAGATTGCCTAGTGGGAGATGGGGCAGTGTTATGGTAATGGAGAAAGAAACAAGCATTTAATAAGCGCCTACTGTATGCCTGGCACTGTGCACTTCCTAAAGAGAACCAGAGTAGGACTCCTGGCTTCATATCCTGGGTAGGTCCCTCTGGAATTTACCCTCTGTGTCCCCTCAAACAATACATGTGGATCCATCTCCAGACTCCCAGTCATGCTCAGTGATGTTCCCCATGCCTGAAATGTTCCCTGCCTCCTGGCCTTCCTGTCTTCCTTCTACAAAAAGCCCCTCCTGATCCCCTGCAATGCCAGCACCTTCCCTCTGTTTACCTCCAGTTTACTCTATATGAATTTTGTCTGTGCATCGTTGTTTTCCTGTAGTTTCCCCCATTAGACTGGGAGCTTCTTGAGGGCAGGGTTGTCTTTTTCCTTTCTTTGTATCCCCAGCACTTAATACTGTTCCAGGCTCATAGTAGGCACTTAGTAAATGCTTGTTGGCTGACAGATGTCTCAGAACCTCAGTCTCTTCATCCATAAATGCTACATTCTCATATTTGCACTGTCCACCCTAACAGGCTGTTGTAAAGAAAGCTCTTTGTAGTTACTGGGGGAGCTGGGTAGGGAAGAGGGGGGATCTCTACCTTCCCAAGGAAGCATGTGGGGGAGCTGAAGGAAGCCTTTGAAGAAACTCAGGCCCCCATTTGCTTGTCTCCTATCCTGGGATCTTGCAGCTGGGTGATCTCAGTGGCAGGCTGACCCTGCAGGCTACACAAGATGGGGGACAGAGGGAGAAGATTAGAGGCACTTGCCAGGTGAGCTTGTCTTCCCCGCCCTCCCCTCTCCCCAAGGGTTGAGAGATTCCTGAGGTCAGTTTGACCTGTCTCCCCATCTTTCTCCTGGAAACCTTTCTGGTTCAGTTCCCCAGCTGGCTAGGGCTGGTTCCATCCCCTTGAGAGCTGTTTCCTTCTGTCCTCAGCTTGGGAGGGATGAGGAAGGGGATTTGCCTAGTCAGCAGCTCCTTATCTTCCAGACTGAGTTGTTTATTTTGGAGGAGGAGAAGGGAGGGAGATTAGGTCTCTGAGGCCTGCGGAGGTGAGGGAGGCTGAAGCCAAAGCTGGCACCTGCAGGGAAGTCCCCAAATGGGACTAGGGTTCTGAAAGATCCCTGGCCAAAGTCTCTCTTTTTGTGGTTGAGAAAACTGAGTTCCCCTGAGGGGGGAGTGACTGACCCAAGGCCACACCCTACAAATTGAGTGACTAAACTGGTGTTCCAGTGTTGTGCCTGGGGCTAGGGAGGGGCTGGAGATTTTATCCCCACTGGGGAGCCATTCTCTAAATCCCTAGGGACTTCTTAGCAGAGAGTGAATGGTGAATGAAGGAGGATGGAAACCTTTATTCTTCTCCCATTTTTCTAAAATGAGATATTTTTTGGTAAAAGATATACTGAAGAATGATATTCCTTCTCACTACTCTCACCTTTCCTTCTTTTATATATAGTATTTTCCTGTTGTCTCTACCCACTGGATTGTAAACTCCTTGAGGGCTGTTTCTATTTCACTCTTGTCTTTGTATTCTCTGGGCTGCTTAATGGATGTTTTGTCTCTTGATTTGAATCTGGTCCAGTCCTTTAACCTCCCTGGGCCTTCCTCTAAAATGAGAAAGTTAGCATTGGAGAATCTTGTGAAACCCAAAGGAAAAGGGGACACTGATCCCTGCCTGCTGAGTAGCTTAGAAAGCCCTATGCTAACATTATGTTATATATTTATTTGGTTAAATATTTCCCAACTACATTTTCATCTGGTTTGGGCCCGGTGGTACAGGCCATGTGTTTGGACATCTCTGGTACCTAAGGTTTCTGCCAGCTCTTGGTTCCCAGGGTTTCTTCCAAATGCAGGCCTGTGCCCTAGACCAGAAGAGGGAGCCAGGCATTCCAGCCTCTCACCACCATTGATGGGAATATTTTTTTTCCCTTAGGAGCAGAAGGTAGTCCCTACTCGGAGGCTCCCCCGGGGTCCTAGTGCCTTCATCCCAGTGGAAGAGGTGAGCAAGGGGTATTTGACTGGCTGGGGTTGGGGGGAGAAGGGTGGAGAGGGACATGCCAATCTAAGTACCTAGGAAAGGGAAGGGGGAAGGTTGAGGAAACTTGGGAGAAAGGGATGCAGGAGAAGAGATTTTAAATAATTAAGAGTCTATAAACATACTTAACAAGCTAGACTGGGTAAGTAAAACATTTCTCTGTGATATGAATCACTGCCCTAGCTTGCTTGTGTTAGAAGTCCGGATTTTTAAATATTAGGTTTCCCCGGATCAGCCCAGGCCCTGACTGGGGGCAGGGAATTAAAGGGCTTGGAGAGTCCCTGGGCTGGGGAATCCTACTATATCTCTTGCTTCTCTGCCTGGATTTCTTTGCCCTGAAGGGGCCCAGGAATTCAGTTCAGGGGTTGGTGACTTGCAATATCTCTCCCTTACCAAGTACTTGGATGGATTCTTGGGGACTATGTTCTGCCAGGGGGCTCTGGGCAATTCTGACAGATTTCCTTCCTCATCTTGTCTGGGTCAGATCCCAGAGGATCCTTAGCTGTTGGAAAGAATTAGAACTGATGAGATTTAGAAGGTATATCAGACCCTGGCCAGCTATTGTGCCTGGAGAGGAATTCTGTACTGGACAAGTGTGGAAGTGAAATTGAAGGGAGGAAGATGAGAGCAGCCGACATTCATTCCTCATTTTGCTAGATACAGGACGTCCTGGAAGTCGACTCCAGTCGAATGCTGCTAATCAGGTCTCTTTCTCCCTAAGCCCCGTTGTTATGTGGGCCATAGTTTCTTAAGGTCAATGCCTAGTGGCTCTTGATGTTTCTGCCTTGTTTCCCATCTTTTTGGGGGAGGAGTTCTACCAGCTTGTTAATGATGCATTGGCACCTCATTTTATCAAGTGAGACATTCTTCAGCAATATGAATGACTATTCCCTAATTGACTAGTGTTACATCTGGGCTGTTAATGGTGGAATTTTCTTAAGTCAGACCTTGGCCCTAGGTCTAGCTCTGGTTTGGAGGGGTCAAGGGCTCCAAAGAGTTCAGAGCATAACCCCTCCCTCTCCTTGGCAGATCCTGCAGCAGGGGCCAGAAGCCATTGAGCATCAGCTGGGTCTGGAGGTCTTGGCCTCTGGACGGCCAGACAATGCCATGCTGGTGATGGGCCTGCACCCTGACTACCTCAGCAGCTTCTGGAAGATGCAGGCCCTGCTGTTGAGAGTGGATGGACCTCTGCCCTGCCCCTGGAGGCACTACATTGCCATCATGGTAAGCTCCTGGGGTTGGGAATCGGTGAGAAGCACCCCAGAGCACTTCGTTCTAGTCTGAGCTGCTAAACTCACTGCATGACTTGGGCTTCATCCATAATATGAGTATAATACTTACACTTCCTAATTTGCAGGGGTGAGAGCTCCTGTTCTCTACTTTCTGGTATATCAAGTAAAAGGTCATTGAGTGAGTAAATGAACAAATGAATAAGAAAAAACATAACTGGAAAAGCCCATAAATCCCATGGTGCAGTGGCAGAGGGTGTGGCAAGGACCAGAGGGCCTTGGGGTGCTTTGGAAGGGAAAAGTCAAAAGGACTGGTGGTCCTGGTAGGATTTTAATTGTTGACAGTTGGTATGGTGTGAATAGTCTACTGGGGGGGGGGGAGCGTGTCCCCTGGAGGGGACACAGGGAAGAGCAACCTCAGGGGGCTACAGTGCTGTGAAGTTAGAGATGGGGGAGGGGGATTGACATTTAGCCAAGGTGAGGAGAGAGAAAGGAGACATTGGAAGGAAGGTTGGGGACAAAGGGCCCCAGAGTAGGGGTAGGGCTGCTTCCTATCCTGGATTCTCTCTGGGCGTGTAGTGAGGGCTCAGCTTTACAGGGCTAGAGAGGAATTCATGAAAAGCAAGTTGTCCACAGAAATACGAAAGGGAGACAGTCCCTGCCCTCCAAGAATTTACATTCTAATTTGTTATTGTTCAGTTGTGTCAGCCTCTTCATGACCACATTTGGGATTTTCTTGGCAAAGATACTGGCATGGTTTGGCATTTCTTTCTCCAGCTCCTTTGACAGATGAGGAAACTGAGTCAAACAGGGTGAAGTGATTTACCCAGGGTCACCCAGCTAGTAAGTGTCTGAGCTGGCATTTGAACTCAGGTTTTCCTGACTCCAGGTCTGGTGCTCTATCCACTCCACCCTATAGCTGCTTACATTCTAATGGAAGAGACAATACCTTTAGAGAAGTGGTAGTCGGGGAAAGTACTTGGGGGTGCAGGCAATCCACAGGATTGTGAAAGGAGCTTAAGGCCTTGTATTGATTACTATACCCTTCTCAGAATTTATGGCACACAGTATTGATTTCGTTAATGTGCTTGGTGCAGGGGCATGTGATACACATGAGCTCAGGCAAAAAGATGACTAGGAGATACTTATTATCTCCTACTGTGTGCTAGGTACTGTGCCAAGTTCTAAGGATACAAAGACGGGCAAAAAACAAGCAGGTTCTTCTCTCTGGGAGTTCACAGTCTAAGAGGGAGACAACATGCCAACAGTTAGGTACAAACAGGATAAACTGGGAGTGGTTTCAGAGGTAAGGCAGAAAGAGGTGGGGACCAGAGGCAGCCTCTGGCCGGGGAAGCAGAGAGTCAAAGTGAAGGCTGGAGACACAGAGGACCAATCTGACCTTTGATCTCCCATTCACCACCCCTTTGGACCTTTCTAGTCTGTTTCTACAGACTCAGCCTGTGACTATCCACCCAATACCCTGCTGCAGCCTCCTCAATTCACCCTACCCTGAGTACAAAACCATGGGAATGGCCAAACCAGAGGGAGGAGCCTGGGAGGCCCCGGCCTCTCCCCAGCCCCTCACCTCTGTCTCCCACCACCCTCCTCCAGGCCTCTGCTCGACACCAGTGTTCCTACCTGATCAGCTTCCACATGGCTGAGTTCCTACAGGCAGGTGGAGACCCCGAGTGGCTCCTTGGTATCCACCGGATCCCCCAGAAACTCCGCAACCTCAACGAGATCAACAAATTGCTGGCCCATCGGCCCTGGCTAGTCACAAAGGAGCACATCGAGGTAAGGGGAAACCTCATAATAATAATTATTATTATAATAGCTAGCATTTATACAGGGATTTAAGATGGGTAAAGTGCTTTACATATATCATCTCATTTGAGCTTCTCAGCAACCTTGTGAGGGAGATGCTACTGTTATCCTCTTTTTACAGATGAGGAGACTGAGGCTGGAAGGTGAAGTGACTTTGCCAGGTTCACACAGCTTAGGAAGTAGCTGAGGCAGGATCTGAACTCCAGTCCTTTCTGTCTCCAAGTCCAGCACTCTGCCCTGAGCCTGCCACAGAAAAGGCACTTTTTGTCTTCAGGCTTGTTTCTCCCATGTAAAATGAGAATTGGGCCAGATGATCCCTAAGGCTATTTCCAGTCCTTACATCATTGGTTCTAGCATCCTGCATTCTGAGATCTCTTCAAGTTCTAATAGTCTCTGTGCTAAGGTCCCTAATAGACTTACTCTGTGATAGATAACCTGTGCAGGATGAATTGGCAAAATGGGGTGCAGATTACGTGGGGGGAACTATGTCGAGCGATGGGGGAGAAAAGACAACAATGCTCTTGATGCTAGGTAGGTTGGGGCTCCAGCTAGAAGCAGTGTCATTGCTGCCTTTCTGTTAATTTGCACAAAAGGTCCCCTTCACTGAGGGTCAGCTTTGTCTTCCATCTTTCCCCCAGACGAGGACCAGCCTTGTCTGGTCCTTGACGTCAGACAGCTACCCTCAGTGGGTGATATTCCAGAGAAGGGCCTCAACCCTAGACAGGTGTAATAAGCAGGGGCTTGGGCATTCTCTTCCAGGCTCTTCTGACCACTGGAGAACATAGCTGGTCCCTGGCTGAGCTCATCCAGGCAGTAGTCTTGCTCACCCATTATCACTCCCTGGCGTCTTTTGTTTTTGGCTGTGGCATCCTCCCTGAGGGGGATCCAGAGGGCAACCCTGTCCTCCAGGTGCCCTCTCCATCCAGTGGACAGAGCAGTCCTCCCAACGGAGACCCCCTTGGCAGTTCTGGGGTAAGTAGCAAGGTCGGGGATCTGGGGGAGACCTGGCCTGGGGACCTGGGACTGGAGGCAGGGGAGGCATGGGTTGGGAAGCTTTTGCTGAGACTACTTTTGGGGTGAATGACAGGAGTTAACCATTAGTCTCCCCTCCACCCAGAGCTTTGATGCTATTCGGGAAGTAGAGGCCTTGATGGAGCGGATGAAGATCCTGCAAGAATGCCAACTACAAGAAGAGGCAGCTTCCCAAGAAGAGATGGAGAGCCGCTTTGAGCTGGAGAAGTCTGAGAGCCTGCTGGTGGCCCCTACAAGTAAAGCCTCTGGGGCCTGGGAGGGGCTGGGGGTCTGCCTAATGACCAGAGAACACCTCCTTGGGAAGAGAAAAATTCACCCCCAAAGCCTAGGTCACTAGATACGGATATATACATTTCTCAGGGTCCTTTACATCTGGAAACAGTAGTCATGGTAGTTTTGTCTATGGAGAGTATAACACCTGTCTGCCTGAACCTGCTTGGTCAACCTGGGTAGAAGAACATGACCATGTTTCCCACAATGGGCAAGCAGCCTCTTCCTTCCCAACATCTCTGAAGGAAACTTAGCATCCTAGGTAGAGCTAGGGGAGCTAATTCTAGTTAGAAGAAGGGAACAAGTATGGTGGGAGGGTGCCAAGGAAGGGCTTGTGGTGCTGAGAAAGTTTTCAGCTCCTAGGCCTGCCTTTGGATTCTATAGTAGAAGGGAGGGAGGGAGGAAGATGAGATGGATGACAAGGGAGGGAAGGGGCAGAGTGAGATCAGATACATATAACAACGTCAATTCAAATTAGAACAAAGTTATCTTAACATGTGTCAGTATAGGGTTGGCACAGTGAATAGAGCACTGGCCCTGGAGTCAGGAGGACCTGAGTTCAAAACTGGCCTCAGACACTTGACACTTACTAGCCATGTGACCTTGGGCAAGTCACTTAATCCCAATTTTGCTGCCTTCTCCACTTTAAAAATAAAAGAACAAGTGTCAGTATAGCAAAGATTAGTGCCTTCTTCTGTGAGGACGTGCCCTTCACTCATGGCAATTACAGCATCCCACTCCCTCCCCCACCCCATGCCATAGTAAGCCTCATGGATTTGCAGCTGGGGTGAAAACCATTTCATCACCCCAGGCCACTCCCCTAGGTAGTCTCTCTAAGCTTAGCTCTGCAGGCATTCTGAAGGCGTGAGCCTGAGCAAGTGTGCACTCTAGTGTGCGCGCGCGCGTGCACACACACACACACACAGTCTCTTGGCCCCTGATTTGAGGCCCTTTCCAGATTGGCAGAGGAGGACGTAGCTTAGAAAAATGAAATTAAATCAGAGGAAGGAGAGATCCTTCCTGGCCACTGGGATCAAGGAAAGACCCCTTGGTGGAGGGAACTGACATTTTGTGCTGGATGGGCGTGAGTGGGGGGTGTTGATGTTAGTGCTTGTAAGTGTTTTTCATGACTCCCAACCTTCCTCTCATTATATAACAGGGGGGCTGGGGACCAGGTGCGCCTACACTGCCTCTGCTCTTACCTTCTTCTGACTTGGTCCGCAGGTGACATCTTAGAACTTACTCCATCCCCTGATGTCCTGTGCTTTGTGGAAGATCCCACTTTTGGGTATGAGGACTTCACTCGGCGAGGCACCCAGGCCCCTCCAACCTTCCGAGCCCAGGTAGCCCTCCCTCCCCTACCTTGGAGGGATCTCTCCAAACTCATTGGGGTTGGGCTGGGCAGGAAGGGAATAGTTAGAACCATGGAAATTGTCTCCATTGTAGAGAACTAGCCCTAGAGAGAGTGGTCACTGAAGGTTGGTGAGGAAGCCCCAGCCAGGCAGATAGTATTGGAGGAGGCTCAACTCTAGCATAGTAGCTCTCCTCCCACCTCCATGGCTCCTTTAGAGCCAGAATTCCTTTTAGGTGAATTAAAATTTACTTTGGGAGTAGGCATTGGAATCCAAAAAGGATTATGGCTGGCCTGCCCCTGGGCCTCTTGCCAGCGTTTGCCTGGCCTTCCTCCATCCCCCTCCCCTCTGTTCCTTAGGACTATACCTGGGAAGACCATGGCTACTCCCTAATCCAGCGACTCTATCCAGAGGGGGGCCAGCTGCTAGACGAGAAATTCCAGGTGGTATACACTCTGACCTACAATACCATCGCCATGCACAGTGGTGTGGACACCTCTATGCTTCGAAGGGCCATCTGGAACTACATCCATTGTGTCTTTGGCATTAGGTGAGAAGTAGCCACCACCCACTCATCCAAGAACAGTCATCAAGGCTTTGTTGATCATTTACTACTTAAGTGGTGTCCTGATGGGGAGGGAGAGTTTGCTCCAAAAGAGGGGATACCATGTACCCTGCCCACAGGGAGGCATCTGTACAGTGAACCATCCCCTAAAGCTCCTAAATTGTTTACCTGGGACCTTTTTGTCCCCTTTCAGCAGAAAGAGAGAAGAGGAGGAGGGAGAGAGAGAGAGAAAAAAAAGAGAGAAAGAATGTCAGATCCCTCTGGTTCTGTCTTCCAGCTTCCTTCCCTAGTCTTGGATGGTCCCAAATACTTAACTTTCTTGAAAGAGATCGACTTCCCTCCCTCCACTCTTCCTATCTCCACTAAACAGAACTGGAGTCATTTTTGCCATTTCCTTGGAGGGTGCTCTAAATACAGTGAAACTCTAATAGAAATGGAGTTTGACGCCTCATCTCCAGTGGGTTCAGGCTATACCCAGTGGTCTGGGAGCCCTCCTCCAGGTGATTACTTAGGAAGGTTGGAGGAATGGACTTGACTGACCTGAAGTCTCCTCACCTCCTCACCTTCCCCAGGGTGAGGAGCCAGGCAACAGGCTCCCGACCCCCAGTTCTTGGATACTTTCCTTTTATGGATATCTTGAGAGTGTGTAGAATTGGGGAGGGGAGCTCATTGTGGGAGAGGCTGATCTAGGAGCAGACCATTTGGGGGCATTCTCTTTAGATATGATGACTATGATTATGGGGAGGTGAACCAGCTCTTGGAAAGGAGCCTCAAGGTCTATATCAAAACTGTCGCCTGTTATCCAGAGAAGACAACCAAGAGGATGTATAATCATTTTTGGAGGCACTTCCAACATTCTGAGAAGGTAAGGGGCCTTTTGCTGCAGGTAGTACCAGCTGGGAGCAGGGGAAGGGGGCTCAGATACTGGCACTTGAGGGAAAACTGGGAGCCTTAAGTATTTTTCTAGCTCTGGCTTTCTCTGTTCTGAGCTCCCTTGCACCACTAAAAATATGTACTTAGGTCCCTGCTAGGCCTGGCCTTCTCTGTTCTAAGGGAAGGCCCTCCCAGCTCTGACATCCTATGTTCTAAGGGCCCTCCTAGCTCTGACCTTCTCTCAGAGAGTCTGTCCAGTTTTTAAATATCCTGTAGGTCTGGAGGTGGGAAGGTGGGAGGCATCTCAGAAACAAAGGCAGGGAATGAGGCTGAGACAGCTCTGCTTATGGGGGCAGCCATATGTATTGAGGCTGGGAGGGCATCTGGGCTAAGCATTTGAGATGTGGGGTTTCTAGGATTTTGATGGTTATGCTCCTTGACTTCAGGGATGAGATAAGGTAGGAAGGGAAGACTATTGATAACTCAGTCCTGGAAAAATGAGAAGGTGAGAGTGTCTCAACTCTACCAACAGGGTCCTCTCTGCACCCCTCCCTCCCTCCTCCAGGTCCATGTGAATCTGCTGCTACTAGAGGCCCGGATGCAAGCAGCCCTCCTCTACGCCCTCCGAGCCATTACTCGCTACATGACCTGATGGTGGGCACCATGGCCCTCCCAGCTGCGGACTGGACACGACTTTTGCTGGGAGGCCAGCTTCCTTTCTGGTAGCCCTTTCTAACCTACAGACTATTGGTCTCTGCCCATATCACATTCCCTTTCTGTCCCACTGGCTACAGTCTGGTCTTGTCTGTGAAACCTTGGAAATCAAGTGCCTCTGGGCGCCCCACTCTTCTCCATCACTTTCCCCCACCCCAGTGGAAACAAATGGACCTCTCTGTCTGCTCTGCGCCCCCAGCCCTGCTGCTGGGAGCTGAAGAAGGAGGCAGGAACCATCCAGGCCATGCTCTCATCGTAGCTTCCCTCCCTCCACCTTGGAAACACACAACATCCTCCATCACCAAGGTCAGGGGGAAGAAGTCTCTTCAAGGAAGACTCTTCTAAGCCCCAGCTTCCTAAGAGAGAGACCACCCCTACCTTGGCCCCACCTCTCTTACCTGTCACGGGAAAGTATGTACTGGGTTCAGTGGACTAGGGCTCCTGGATGACAAGGAAACGTCACAGCCTGGGGTTGCACCTGCACTAAACTGGGCTGACACTCCATGGGGTTGGGGGAGTAGGGGCAGTGCCAAGACCCCTGCCCCCAAGCCTATTTTTCTAGCCCTGTTACCCTAAGGAGCCTGGGCAATCAGAGGGATTATCTGTGGGTCCCTGGATCTGTTTTTTTTTTTTTTATTTGCTCCACTCAGCCTTGTTGCCCTTCCCCCACTGCTGGCAGTGGGGATCCCCAGAAGAGACTTAGGAAGAAGATTGAGAGGGAAATTTGCTTTTCTGAGAGGAGGGAGGGAGTAGGGAGTCTTTCCTTTCTTTCCTGAGACCTGGATGGGGGGAGGGGGGTGTGTGAAGAAAGTCTCCTATAGGATTGACTTCATCCATCCCTGTTTGACCCATGCCTAAGGAAACTGGACTTCAAATGGGACGTGTTCTGCCCAGAGCAGCCAGGCTCTACCAAAGCTAGCACCTTGACCTCCTGCCTCCCCCTTCCTTCCCTCCCCTTGTTGTGTTTACTAAAAGGATGGGTTTGAGGAATAAAGTTGACAGCACAGTAAAAGTGTTGGATTGGGGGAGTCAGAAACCTGAGTTCCCTGGCCCCACTTTGTCACTGGCTGACTCGACTTTAGCCTTAGGCCATGACCCTGATATATCAGTTTCCTCATCTACAAAATGGGAACCCTTCTAGTTCCAGACTTTATAATTGACCTATACAGTTTCCAAATAGGATCAAACCCAGAGGTCCTTAGGACCCTAAATTCTCCCTTCCTTATCTAAGGAGGAAGGGAATCTCTCTCCCCTTGAACCCCTGCCCCCACCCCATTCCATACCCCTGTGCCCCAGGGTCCAGGAACCCAGAAGGGCCAGAGCCATTCTACATTGCACTTTCTCTGATATGAAAACTGTGAATTCTGTTTGCCATCTTTCCCCAGTCCTTATGCTCTGTCTCTTACTCCTGGACACTTGGGAGGTGTCATAAGTTGCCATCCCTTATAATTAAAGCTGCTGCTCCTGCTCTACTCCCTGTGTCCCTCCCCTCAGCCCATTTGCAGGACCCCTCATCCATGCTCAGGATCTGGCTAGGGGGAAGGAGATGAGCTGGGGATGGTGGGGAGATGTGGGCCATTCTCATCATGCAGGTCGTGGTGAAATAAATGGCTGGAATGTTGAGGCTGGGCTGGGCTATAGACCGCCTGGCCCCAAGCCAGGACCCCAAAGATGTGTACTGTCCCTATGAATTTCACAAAGGGAAAAAGCTGGGGAGGAAAACAGTGTTTCAATGCAGAAATGTTTGTTACTTTGCTACATACTCCATATTGACAAATAAAAGATTCACTGGGGTTGTTTTTCTTTTGGTTTGTTTTGGCTTTTATTTAAATCGTGTTTTCTTCTGGAGGAGGGGGTGTTCTTCCACCAAGACCTGGGTTTATTCCTTGTGGAATCAGTGTTGGGGACCATGTGGCAGGAGCCAATTACAAGACTTCCATTTCTGAGAGCTGACACATGGGTAGGAACCAGGCCTCTTGCAAAACTCCGTTTGGTGGTGGGCCTATCATAGTTGAAAATATCAAGCAAACTCCTGCTTCAGGCTGCAGCTAAGAGGAATCAGAGAGGTTGGCTGGGCCAGGTGGCAGGCAATAGGTCACGTGACTTCCCTGCCTGCTTCTCTTCCATTCTTGGAGAATTAGTGTCCTCTCAAGCCAAACGAATCCCTTCTGCCTTGGTTCCCATGGTTCTTTCCTGGAACATCTTTTGCTTACTCTTGTGTGAGGATTGATCATGCCAAGATTGATGCCACTTGAAATCCTCACTCAACTGTCAGAGCTTGCTTTCTTCCCTCTGCACCCCTGCGGAGCCTCTGGGAGACAGAAGAACAGATTTGTGGAACGGGAGAGACCTGGGGTGGGATATGACTTCCAACACTTAGTTACTCTCACCCCTGAGCCTCACTGGTAAAACTAGGTAATTGGTGGACAGCCAGGTGTCACAGTGGATAGAGCATTGGGCTTGGAACAAGGAAGACACCTTCCTGAGTTCAAATCTGGCCTCAGACACTAGTGTGACCCTGGGCAAGTCACCTAATCCTGTTTGCCTCAGTTCCTCATCTGTAAAATGAGTGGGAGAAGGAAATGGCGAACCACTCCAGTATCTTTGCCAAGAAAACCTCTAATGGAGTCATGAACAGTCAGGCGTGACTGAAAAGACAATATAAAAGGGGAGGTAGATGAGACAAGCCTGAAGCTCAAGAGGGAGTAGATACGACTTCCCAGTGGTGCAGATGATAAAGTCACCATTCTGTGTGATTGTCATTCCCTACATCTTCCATAGGTGGCCTTTTGGGAAGCCTTTTGACATTACTCGGGTTATTGTGGAACAGTCACTTTCCATCTGTCATTCCTCATTCTCACATGCCCACTTCTCATCGCCCATCCCCCTGAGTAGCATGTTTTGCATAATTTCTTGAATGCTAATCAATATTGGGAATGTTTTTATAACCACTAATGGAGACCTCCTGTGCACAGGTGGGAGGGCTATGGGTGTGTTAAATTACATATATTTTCAGACTTTTTCAATGTTTTGATTAGTTTTGCTGATTATTTCTCTCTTCCTCCTTTTCTCTTTAAAAATATACTTTATTAGGAGAGCTTTACTGGAGTGGGGAGGGAGAAAATACTGGAAGAAATTCGTCAACAAAAAGACTAATGAACATTTATTTTTTAAATAGTACTTGAATTATTGTAAATCAGTGTAATATAGGGACAATTATGGGCAATAATTCAGTGTATGATCATGCTCCAGGCCCATTTGATTGGTTGAGTTCACCATGGCCAGAAAATTCCCTCAGTCCATGAGAGGCAGTGAGTTTCCCGTGCATAAAACCATATGTTGCTAGGTACGTAGTAGGTGCCAAATATTTATACCCTGCAATGATCTGTTGCACAGCACAGTCCCACCTTGCACGATCTACAGTGGTTTCTAAGTCCAAACTCCTTAAGAAAAACATTTCTGTAATTTCTGGTGGCAATGACCTGTCTCTGAATTATCCCCATAAACTCCTCCATTTCTATAAACAAGTCCACATGACTCAGCCATTTGCTGAGTACTTTATGTCAACATGTTATATTGGCTGTTTGCCCAAGAAAGGCCTTTTTACATTAACATCATTATTACTATCTCCATCCCTATAGCATTACTGGAAGAGTTTCCAACTGTGAGGTTACACCTTACACCTAATATACTGTCAAAGATAATTGTTTTTTTTAAAATAACTAGTATTTATGTAGCTCTTTAAGGTTTCCAAAGGGCTTGGCATATATTAACTTACTTGTTTCTCATAATGTTATATCTGGGCAATTATGTGTGATTGTGCCAGTCCAGTTGATTGGTTGAGTTCACCAAGATCCTTTGAGGTCTGTATTCATATTGTGGATGAGACTTCATCTACTATGAAATAAATGCTGATGCTGTTATTAGCACCCATTTTACACATGAGGAGACTGAAGTTAAGACATGTCCAGAGTCACACTAGTAAGAGGCTGATCTTCCTGACTCTAAGACCTGCTTTAGAAAAGGAAATAATGTTGGAGGAACTATGGAAAGGCAGGCACATTCAGGTACTATGGGCAGAGCTGGAAATTGGCCCAGTTATTCTGGGAAAGCAATTTAGAGTTATCAAGATAAGTAACTAAATTGTTCATACCCTTTGATCCAACAATCCCACTAATGAGAGCATACCAAGGAGGTCAAAGACAAAGAACATTCAATGCATTGCAAAATAAAAGTGCTTTTGGTGGTAGCAAAGAACGAACATACTGGATGTCCATTGATTGGGGAACGTTCTACAACTTGTAGAACATAAATGTAATGGAATATTATTGCATAGTAGAAAATGATGAGCATGAAAGATTCAGAGAAACCTTAGAAGATATATATTAACTGATGCAGAATGAAATTGGCAGAAGTAGAATCATTTACATCAATTGACAAGCATTTCCAAGCATTTCATGTTAAATTCTTAAGGTTAATAATGCAAAGAAAAACAAATGGAGTCATGCCCTCAAAGAATTTAAATTTTATCAGAGGAAGTTTCCCATAGATATATGCTATTCTTAGATGGCAGGGTTCCTGTAAGGTTTAAATGAGATAAGTGAAGGCTACTTGTGCTAGCAAGGGGTTGGCCTTGGAGAGTCAGGCAGACCATTTCAAGTTCTGCCTGGGGAGAGAAGACGTACTGGCTGTGCTGACTCTGTGACCCTGAGAAAGTCACCTTTTTATGTCCTGAGCAACTCTCAGAGAATCCTCTTATCTGGGAGCTCCCAATAACACAGAAATCACTGGTCTAGTCCATAGCCCTAAATGAGAGCTTGGAGATCAACAGTGGGTGTGGCCTTTTTGCTGCCAGGTACAATAGAAAAATGTTATTTCTTCTCCAGGTGAAAATTGTAAAAAAAAAAAAAAAAAAAGCGCCACAGTGCACTTTGGGTCACTTTGGCAACTTTTGTAAAGTTTACAGACTCCTATTTAAACCAATTACAGATTTTGAGTAAGAGGAATTGAATTTAATTCAACAAATGCATTTCATCTGATCGTGTCACTCCCCTGCTCCATTAACTTCAGTGCCCCCCCATTGCCTATAATTAAATTAAATTATATTATTATATTGTATTAGTTACCTATTATTTTGTATTAATATACTATATAACATTTTATATTATATTACCTACAGCATGAATTCTATTTGGCATTTACATCTCTTCATTTCCTATCTTTCTAATCTTTGGATACTTTACTCCCTTCTTTACACTCTGTGATATAACCGTATTGACATAATTGCTGTTCATCATATAGAATGCTCCCTGTCGTCTCTCCATGCCTTTGTAATGCCTGTTTTCTCTGCCTGTGTTGTATACAGAGCACTGTCCAGGTGCTGGAAATGCAAAATGTAGCTAAGAAATTGATCCTGGCACTCTAAGTTTTTCTATCAGCTCAAATGTTGACTCAATTTGAAGCTCCATCAGTCAGTCAGCATTTAAGTGCCTACTATGGGTCAGGCACTGTGCTAAGTGGTAGAGACATAAAAGAAAAAAAAAGGCACCCCCACGCCCCCCCCCAAAAAACAAGCTTGCAGTCATCTGTATTAGTTCATAGTCCATTCCCTGATTCTACCCCCACAACCCAAATCACCACTGCCTCCTCTTTCCTTGAAATTAATGTATTTACTTTGTATATATGTTTTGTATATAATTACATGTGTGGGTGGTGTTTTCCTTGATAGAATGTAATCCTCTTGAGAACAATGATTGTTTCCATTTTTCTCTGTTTCCACAGTGCCTAGCTTAGGTCCTGGCTTATAGTCAGGCCACTTTTGCGCAATAGGTATTTGTTAACTAACTAACTGATTAAGCTAATTCAACCTCCCCATTCTCCAGCTAAGGATCAGATAGGGAAAGTAATTTTAACCGAGTGGGAATTTCCTAAGAAACCTAAAGAGTATTGGGTAATATGGCATACTGTAGAAGTGCAAACTTTTTCAAGTCAATCAGCAATTACCTCCCATTTATACTGTAGATATCTTGTATGTAGATAAGTTGTTTGCATACCATCTGCCCCACTGGACTGTGAGCCCCAGAGCAGGAAGTTTATTTCTTCTTTAAATCTCAAACCATTAGCTAATTTCATGGGGGAGGGGGAAGGGGGGAAATAAATTACCAGCATGAAAAATGAAAAAGGCTAATTAATTAAAATGATGATGAAATGATGGAATTTATTAGAAACTGTTTTGCCCAATTTTATATGCCAATAAAATTGACAATCTAAATGAAATGGATGGATATTTACAAAAATATAAAATGCCTAGAATAAGAGAACCAACAGAAAAGAGACTTAACCCAATCTCAGAAAAAGAAATTGAACAAGCAATAAATGAGCTACCAAAGAAAATCCCGGGACAGGACAGATTTACAGGAGAATTCTATCAAACATTTAGTTAGTGTTAATATAACATTTTATTAAAATATATGTAATGTATTATATTAATATATTATATACCATGTAAAATTATGTTTTATTAAAATATAATAAAATTATTGTTTATGATAATTTCAGTGATACAAAAAGTACCTGAAAAAATAAGAAAAGAAGGTATCTTATCAAATTCTTTCAATGATACAAAATGTGATATTGATACTTAAATCAGGGAGAGTTAAAACAAAGAAAGAAAAACAGGCCAATATCCCTAATGAATACTGATGCAAACTTTTAAATAAAATATTAGCAAGGAGCCTACCACAACATATCAGAAAAATTATACACTACCAAGTTGTATTTATAATAAGAATGAAGAGCTGGTTCAGTAGTAGGAAGGACATCAACATAACTGACATAATAAAAGTAATAAAAATCATATGATCATATCAATATATGAAGAAAAGCTTTTGAGGATACAACATTCATTCCTATTAAATACATTAGAAAGTATATGAATAAAGTGGATCTTTTCTTTATTTTGGAGGGGGATGGCAAGGCAGTAGGGGTTAAATGACTTGCCCAGGTTCACACAGCTAGTAAGTGTCAAGTGTCTGAGGTCAAATTTGAACTCAGGTCTTCCTGACTCTAGGACCAGTGCTCTATTCGCTGCCCCACCTAGCTGCCCCCACTTTTCTAAATATATATATATACATATATATGTATGTATGTATGTATGTGTATGTACGTTTATGTATATATGTATATGTATGTATTGTTCCCTCTTAAACTCATTCCTGATGAAAGTAGGTTACCAGAATTACCAACCCTCTTCCCCCATCTAATTCCTCTGTATCAATTCTTCCTC
Source organism: Pseudochirops corinnae (assembly GCA_028646515.1). Lineage (NCBI taxonomy): Eukaryota > Metazoa > Chordata > Mammalia > Diprotodontia > Pseudocheiridae > Pseudochirops > Pseudochirops corinnae. The sequence goes on from JAQQSV010000228.1 coordinate 69,112, forward strand.
TTGTACCTCATTTGTATAAAATTATAAAATAATTACTAAATTAAACCATTCCTAAATGGTTTTACTTTTTAAATTCATATCATACTCAGGTTTACCCCAATCTTCCTTATGAACTATTCAATTATTATCAAGAATCATAGACATACATTTTACATTTTACATATATAAAAAGTAAACAGTCTGTCCTTATGGATCCCTTATATAATCAGTCTTTGTTATGTACTTTATATTTCTATTGGTTCTTGTATGCCAAATCTTCTATTAAGTTCAGGATGTTTTTTAACAAAGTCTTGAAAGTCTGAGAGTTTATCAAATGTTTGGTTTTTTTTTTGTTCAAGAGAATGCTTAACTTTGCAGGGTATAATATTTTTGGCGGGAGCCCCAGTTCTTTTGCTCTTCAATATGTTGTGTTCTAAGACCTGAGGTCCTTTAATGTCTCTACTGCTAGGTCTTATGTAATTCTAATTGTGGCACCATCATATTTAAATTGTTTTAATGCTAATGCTTTTAAATATTTTTTCCTTGAACTGGAGGTTTTTGAATTGACTATGATATTCCTATGAGTTTTTCTCATACGATTTCTTTTAAGTGGGGATCAATGGATTTTTTTCTATTTCTACTTTCCCCTCTAGAAATTTTCTTAATATAATAAGTAGTATGTATCTAAAACCAAGAACTTGCATTATATATAATAGGAATCAATTAGAAGTCTTTCCAATAAGATCGGGGGTAAAAAAAGAATGTCCATTATCACCATTACTATTTGATATAGAGCTAGAAATGCTACCTATATAACTAAAACACAAAACAGAAATTGAGAAAATAATCAAAAACAAAGAAGAAACAAAATTTTTTATTTTTGCAAATGATATGATTTAGAGAACCCTAAAGAGTCAACTAAGAATTAATTGAAACAAAAACAACAAAGTTGCAGATATAAAGCAAACCCACATAAGTTATCAGAATTTTATATTATCGCTAAAACCCAGCAGAAAGAAATGGATAAATGTCATTTAAAATAGCTACAGAATATATAAAATATTTATGAGTCTATCTGCCAAGACATATACAAGACCTATAAGAATGTAAATAGAAAATACTCTTTATACAAATAGAGATCTAAATAATTGAAGAATATTTATTGCTCATCAGTGGACTGAACCAATGTTATAAAAAATGACAGTGCTACCCAAATTAATTTACTTATTCAGTTCCATACTTTTGGTCATTGTCTTTCATTCTAAAAGAGGATCAATGGACTCATTCAGCTCCATACAAATAAAAATACCAAAGTATTATTTTATAAAGCTGGGGGAAAAATAGCATAATTCATTTGGAGGATGAAAAGATCAAGAACATGAAGGGAAATAATTTTTTTTAGTGAGAAAGAGAAAGAGCAAGCAGTACTATATCTTAAATTATGCTACAAAGCAATAATTATCAAAGCAATTTGGCATATGTATAATGAGTATGGTATCTCTTCTCAATGGGGTGGAGGGGGGGTAAAGAGAATGAGAAAATTTGGAAGAAAAATAAAAATAAAATTTTTTGAATTTGGTATTGGGTAAGCAATAAAAAGTTGATTAATGGAACAACATAATTACATAATATACTGAAGCAAGGTGGCTGCTTGTTGGGTAGAGTTCTAGGCCTGTAGTCAGGAAGACTTATCTTCCTGAGTTCAAATCTAGCCTCAGATACTTAAAAGCTGTGTGACTCTGGTCATGTTACTTCATCCTGTAGTTGACAAATCCGAAGATCCCAGCTATTTGAGTAGGAATTTACTATCTGACAACAACTTCTGGGAAAATTGAAAAGCAATTGAACAGAAAAAAAGATATAGATCAAATTATCACAGCCACAGTGTACACAGATAAGGTCCAAATGGGCGCATGACTTAGACATAAAGACATAAACAAATCAGAGGAGCAATGAAGAATTTACTCAGATCTATAGATGGGGAAGAGTTCATGACTAAACAAAGGACAGAGAGAATTATAGAAAGTAAAATAGGTAATTTTGATTACATAAAACTGAAATGTTTTTGCACAGATAAAACCAATGCAGCTAAATTTAAAAGAGAAGCAGGTATAAAGGAAAACATTTTTACGAAAAATTTATCTGATGAAGCACTTATTTCTAAGCCATATAGAGAACTAACTCAAATTTATAAGAATAAACACCATTGCCAAAATTAAAAAAAAATGGCTAAGAGATACAGACAGGCCAAGTGACCTTTTTATAGTGGCCAAGACCTGGAAACTAAGAAGAGACTCACCAATTGGGGAATGGTTACACAAATTTGGGTGTATAAATGTAATGGAATACTATAAGGGAAATGGTTTCAGAGAAACCTGGAAAAACTTATATAAACTGATTCAGAGTGCAGTGATCAGAACCAATAACAATCCACATGAAGCTATAATTTCACGTTTTCAGCCACGATATTTATACAGAAAGAACAGTTTATATGATAACAAATACATCTGTATTATTGTAAAGACAAAAAACTTTGACTTAAAAACTCTGATCAGTTACAATGATCAGCAACAATTCCAGACAGATTCATGATGATAGCTGTTTCCATCAGTTTCTACACTGATGCAATAACAGGTGAGCAGAGAGAGACAAGAGATGACAATAGAATTTGGCATCAGATGGGATGTAGGAGGTGAGAGGTTCTAATTCTAAGAGTCCATGGGAGCTCCATTATGAGGAGAAATAGAATGAGAACATTAAAAGGGCGATAAGGAGCCAAGACAGAGTAAACGTAGGCTAGAGATGGTGGGGTGGGGCCACTACACAGGTAACAGTGTGGCACATAGCAGGGAAGGGAAAGGAGGAAATAAGCATTTCTGCGTTGTTGTTATTATTCAGTTGTTTCAGTCACATCTCACTTTTCATGACCCCAGTTGGAGTTTTCTTGGCAAAAACAGTGGAAGGGGAGCAGTTCACCATTTCCTGCTCCAGCTCATTTTACAGATGAGGAAACTGAGGCAAACAGGGTGAAGGGATTTGCCCAGGGTCACACAGCTAGTAAGTGTCTGAGGTCATATTTGAACTCAGGACAATGAGTTTTCTTGACTCCAGGCCTGGCACTCTATCCACTATGTTACCCAGTTACCTTAAGCATTTCTACGGCACCTGCTGTATGCCAGGCACAATGCTAAGCACTTTACAAATATTATCTCATTTGAGGCTCACAACAACTTTGTTGTATAGGTGCAATTATTATACCTGTTTTACAGTTGAAGAAACTAAGGCAAACAAAGGTTAAATGACGTGCTCAGGGGCACACAACTAGTAATTTTCCCTCTAAGTAAGTTTCTGAGATCGTATCTGAACTCAGGTCTTCCTGATCTATTCACTGTGCCACTAGCAGCCTCTGGAAGATTAGATTAAATAACAATAAATTAATAAATGGTAGGTACTTAATAAATGTTTAGGATTGATTGACAATCAGACCTAGAGTGCCTGTTATCCTACAGAGGAGAGGAGAGTGTTGAGAGGTTAAACAAACAGCCCTACTAGCAAGGATGGGTTGGGGCACTAGAGATTCGGGTCAGGTCAGCAAGTATTTAACTACTTACTATAAGCTGGGCACAAAAGATACAAGAAAAGGCAAAAAAACAAGGCCTGCCTGAAAAGAACTCACACTCTAAGGAGCGAGGGAGGGGCAGGGGAAACAGGGCCATAGAAGTAACTAGGTATGGATGGACAAGATGGATGCAGGGTAAACGGAAAAGGATCTCAGAGCCAGGGCAACATGGGCTGGAAGGTGGGGGGAGGGAGGAGGAGCCTAGGAGAGGCCTCTTGCTGGAAGCAGGGTTTGAGCTGAATGTTGCAGGAAATCAGGGAAGCTAAGAGATGGAGATGGGGTATGCCGGGCTTGGGAGATAACCACTGCAAAGACAGGAAGAGGAGAGGTGAAGTGTAATGTTTGAAGAATAGTGGACTAAAGCAAGCTGTGATGGCTCTTACCAATGAGGAAAGTGTCCTGTCTCTGCCCCCCCAACCTTGCCCCTCCCCCCCCCCCACTGCTCTGTGAGTCCATTGTGTTTGCATTCTCTCTGCGGTTTGAAATAAAGGCCCAAGTTTGGAGCAGCTAGGTGATGCAGTGGATAGAGGACTGGGCTTAGAATCAGAAAGACAGACACTAACTAGACCTGGGCAAGTCACTTAACTCTGCCTCAGTTTCCTCATCTGTAAAATGACCTGGAGGAAATGGCTGTATCTTTTGCCAAGACAACCCCAAATGGGGTCACAAAGAGGTGGGCATGACGACATGACTGAACTACAAGATGTCCAGATTATACTGCAGCTAAGAGGAGACTCTGGGTGGGGTCCAATGAAGCCAAAAAGATATGATTTGTGGAAGGCCCCTTGCCCTTCCTCACACACATACAAACTAGTCCATATGAAATCACAGCTTCAGGTTCTGGGCACCAGGTAATGTACAAAAGAAGTTCTTGCACTGAAAGAGGGACTTGAAAGATGGAACCAGGAATCAGTCCTGATAAATGTTTAATAACCAACTCTCTGGGGGAACACAAGATCCATTTTGCATTATTAATATTTTCTTCATCACTTTCTTAAGTCTGAGCAATCAACAAAACAATAAATCAAGGCCAGATCTGTAGGCTGGCCACTTTCCCAGGAGTAAATGGTCACACTGGAAATTTAAGGATCAGCTTTCCTGACCTGGTTCAAGCTGGCCCCAGCACATCTCTGGATGGAACCTACTTAAGACAACTAAGGAGAACAGTGCCACTGTAAGAGCTAGTAGAATAATGACATACAAACCATATGGCAAGTCAGCAAAGAAATGGTGGTCAAGAAAGTGAAGGGGCTAGAGGAATAAATAAGGGAGGGTTTCCAGGAGGAGATGAGCTTTGAGCACTACCATTCCAGGTACAAGATGAAGGAAGGGAATAGGAGAGAAAAGGAAGTTGGGGCAGAAGGCAGGTTAGGTTTTTGTACTGGCCAAGCATCTGTTTTGTAGATAAGATAAGGCAAGATAAGATTGATTCATTTGCATATCTTCTTCACCTGAATATTCAAAAGGAATCAATCTAATCTACCTCCCTTTCTCCAATTCCCCACCACTACCTCCCAATGCACACAAATCAGCTCTCCCTTCTGAAATTTTCCCAAGTTTCAGAACAATGGAAAGAAGAAAGGATTTGGTCTGATTCTTCACCTTTGTGACCTTGAGCATGTCCCTTTTCCTCCTAAACTTTAATTTCCTTGACTACAAAATGGGAATGTTAACTTCTATCAATTTGTCAGAATCTGTTGTGATGCAGTTAAGGGTTGCCAAAGGGCATGGCATGGACGGCCTGGCCAGAAATCAGGAAGATGAATCTTCCTGAATTCAAAACTGACCTCAAACACTTCTAGCTGTGTGACACTGCACAAGTCACTTAACCTGGTTTGCATCAGTTTCTTCATCTGTCAAATTGGCTAAAGAAGGAAATGGCAAATCATTCTAGTACCTTTGTCAAGAAAACCCCAGATAGGGTCACATGACTATTGTTGGAACAGCAACAAAAATGCATACCTAAAAAAATTGGAGATACAAAGAACATCCTCCCCCCCAGCAAAAAAAAGTCCGTGCCCTCAAGGACCTTACTTTCTACTAGAGTGACTTACCATTCCCCACTCCCAGCAAAAAATCTTTTTACCCACTTAGCATCTCATCTTTTTCCAGTATTATATACCTTATACTTCCCATTAGATTGTAAACTCCAGGCAGTGTCATTTTTCTTATTCTAACACCTTTCCCCTATTGATTATTACCTCTAGTTTATCCCGAATTGTTCACTGTTCATTGCTTGTTATCTCCCCCATAAGACTGAGTTCCTTGAGGGTAGGGACTGACTTGTTTCTTTTTGTATATCCAGTGCTTAGCACAGCACCTGGTATATAGTGGGTGCTTAATGTATGTTTACTGACTAACAGACACAGATGTGAATGATCAAACCTGTGTGACTTTGGACAACAAGTCCCTGGGCCTCAGTTTCCCCATCTATAAAATATGAAGGATTGGATTTAGTTAGGGTTGCTCTGGAGCCTCCAAAATACCAACACACCGGATCCTGCCGAATGAGTTTGACTCAAGTCTTCTCAGCCAAAAAAGAACAAAGTTTATTGAAAGTTCATTAAAAGTTCACCATATTGGGTAGACTCTTAAGGAGCCTAGGTATCTGTAAGGCTTGCATTGGGCAAGCAGGCCAGAGGAAGTGTGACACAGAGCAAATCTGTGCTAGGTGATTCTATGGCACTCTCACACCACATGGAGGGAAGATGGGATTCTTATGTACAGAGGAATCTAGGGGTGGTATAGAAGAGGAGTTTGGGGAAGGTCTTCAGGAGGAGTCAATGAGGTCAGACTCTAGTAATGAGTGATCAAGGGTGGGAAATTGCTGGACAAGAGAGCTAGCTAAAGGTTTGGGTGGAGCCACAATGAAAGACCTATGGCCTCAGGCAAATGCCTTACATGGGAAGATTCAAGGAGAGCTCAAGGGGGCTCCCAGAGCCTGCACCTCATCATCTATTGGCCCTAAATGTATAATCCTAGGATTTCTATAGCCTCCTCTTCTCTGCCCCGCTCCAAGTTTTTGCTGCACTGAACTGAACTAAATATTTCTCCAAACTGCATGTTCTTTTAATTTTGGGTGACCCCCTAGTATTCCAGATCAGGGAGAGGAAAAGGTAGACTTGGATAGGGACCCTCTCCCCCAAGGATACTCATGCATACCTTCTTCATCCCTAGTTTATGCCTGGGCAATGAGCCCTCTAGTCAAGGACAATATCAGGACAAGGTGGCCTGAAACCCTGAAAATGAGGTCACTAGATTGTCCTTATTTAGTGAATCTGTCAGGCCCCTAACCTCAGAATGATAAAACTCCCCCTTTTCAGCCAATCACTCCCTGGGGCTGAAGGTCAAAGCTCAAATCACTCCCTGGGGCTGAAGGTCAAAGCTCCTCAAAGCTGGAGGAGTTGGGAATAATAGCCTGCCTGCCAAGAGACCAGTGACCTTGTGAGGGCTCAGGCTAGCAGCTGCCAGACAGTCAAAAGATGCTTCTTCAAAGGAGGAAGAAGCTTTGCCATAATGTTCTGTTCATAGTGAGAAGGCCCCCATCAGTAGGCCCGAGACCAGAGGTGGGGAGCCTGTCCTAGATCAAAGGAGAAATTGCCTTTCTCCTGATTAAGATAGTCCTATTTTGAATTTGCATCCTGATGGGGAGGTGTCCAGGTCTAGAGCCTTGGGCTTGGAGTCAAAAAATCTAAGTTGAATTCTCCTTTTCTGACTGGCTAACTGGGTGACCTTAGGGAAGTTAGCTTTCCTGAGCCTTAGTTTTCTTATCTATAAAGAGTTCTACTGGATAGAGGGCAGTTAGGTGGCACAGGGGATAGAGCACTAGGCCTGGAGTCAAGAAGACTTGAGTTCAAATCCAGCCTCCGATACTTACTAACTGTGTGACCCTGGGCAAGTCACTTAACCCTTTTTGCCTCAGTTTCCTCATCTCTGGAGAAGGAAATGGCAAACACTGGTGTGTTTTTGCCAAGAAATCCCCAAATGAGTTGGATCCAGGTGAAATAACTAATCAACAACATTTGATAGGAGTCAGGAGGATGTGGGCTCTGACATATACTGACTGGGTAAGTAACTCTAGGTAAATTTTGTTTTGGATGAAAAACCCCACCCTAAAATTTAATTAAAAATTCAGAGATGTCTTAGGATAAAAACAGGAGTTTATTCTCTTCCCTGGGAGAAGAGGGCAGTTTTCCCCATGACTCATCATGAAGCAGAGGCATGTTACAAAAGACAGAACAAGAATTTATACCCTTATGCAGTCAAGGCCCCTTCCCCAACTGTCTTCTCTCTTGTTGCCTGAGAGGCAGACTTAAGTCTCTCTTCCAAAATCTTCCCCAATGACAGGTCACAGGGAAGCCTGCCACTGGCTGGGAAATAGGTTTACAAAGAACAAGGATGCTGATTGACAGCAAGGGAAAGGGGGGAAGGGTCTCAAAGCAAGGGAAGAGGAGTGGGCCTGGGCTGTCCCTGACTCCCACTGGCCAGGAGGAGTGGCCCACAAAGGCAGGAAATCAGAAAGGGCTCGCTGCTGATTGACAGCAGTATTGGAGGGAGAGAAGTTAATCCAAAACTACCTGAGAAGTTTTCACTCTCCCCAGATAATCTGAACTTGGGTTCTCTGACTCTGAATGCAATACTCTTAGTATTCTACCACATCCATGAAATCCTAAGGATAACCCTGCCCCAAAAAAGTGGTGAAAGGGGGATGACAAAATGTGCTTTTTGCCTTTTTCTTTTGCTCACAGCCTTATTTTGTGGCTATACAGATGACCATCGATGACCTTAGACAAGTCCTGTAAGAGCCTCTTCAGCTTCTATCAATAAAATGGGAACAGGTATATTTTCACTACCTAATTCCCAAAGTTGATGGAGGACCTAATGAAAATAATGTGTGTAAGGCTTTACCATGGCAAATGTGAATGATGCCTAAGCCTAACCTATTTCAAAATAGACTAATAATGAATGAAAAGAAGTCAATCAGCATTTCTTCTTTGCCAAGCACAGTACTAAGCCTTGAAGATACAAAATAGATAAACCAAGACCACCACAGCTCACAAGGAGCTTGCATCATAAAAGGGGGAAACAGCCCGGAGAAGGAAAGAGTATTTGAGTTTCAAATGTTACAGAGATTATGAGTAGAGCCATAGTAAGTAGATGCACACACCCTTTCCAGGAGCCATATTGATTTGCTTACGGTTCCAGACCTGGACAGGGAGGAGAGGGCATGGAGTGTATTCATGGAGGCAAGCTGACTAGTGGGAAGATGGTTAGATGGCATTGAGAACTCCTTTTTCATGTAATACAGGAGCTGTTTTAGTAACCTTTACTCCTACTGGTCAAGTCTAATGAAAAGACTTGATTAATTGACCAATCAATTCCTTCCCCTGGCCTGGGTACAACTAGATTTACTCCTCCCAGAATTCCCCATCTCTGGCTTGCCCCTAACATACATGTGATACAAACACCTGGGCATCATTCATATTTCAAATACTTCTAAAGACTCTTGGTCATCCTTAATTTTTGTGGCCATTCTTCTCACTGACACAGATCAACTGCATTAAATCTAAACAGGGAGTTTTCAGGAGCTGCTGTGGCCAAAGAGATCCATTCCCTAGGAATTGGAGGGGGCTGGAAACTTTCTGGTGAGGTACCTCATTTCCTCTGAACAATATAGTTATCTCTCCCACATTGTGACTTTCCCCATTGAAATTTTGAGCCAGCATAAGAATTTGAGGGGAGTTTTGTGGAAGCTGCAGATAATACATGGAGTCCAGCAGATGACACAGAAAAAGTTTAGAAACTCAGAAATGCATAAAATATATGTATAGTATTATATCATATCAATACCCCATAAAAGAAAGAGAAAAAAAAATCAGACTTTCTTCTCTGGTACAAAGAGAGGGCCAAAAAATTTATTTTACACAGATTTTCTAGATCTTGGGAGCACCAAGGAAATGCATAACTGTACACACAATCTATTGCTGAATTCTACTGGAAACTCTTCCAGCTCAGGGGTGATCTGTCGGGACTCATGATTCTGCTAGCTTGGTTTCAGAAGAAAGAGCAATGAACTTGGAGCCTTGAATTTGGGCATCACTGGACTTGAGTTTGAATCTTGGCCCTGATTTACCAATGCTATATCTTTGCCAGATATCCTTTCAATGTGATTGTTCAGTAAACCTCCCTTTGTTAGGTGCTCAACAAGGAGTTCATTGTGTTCCAGTCCAAACCTGAATCTATCCAAGTGGTCTGAGTCAGACCTGACCCAAAACAGGTGGCAGTGTATGGAATGTTTCTGGGTCGAGGGGCTCATGGTTGATGCATTACCATCGCTGTCTACTCTCCTCAATATCTGGCTGAAAACTGAGCAACCCACACAGTGGGCTTTCAATGAGCCTTCTGATTACTTGAGGCTAAACATGGTGACCAAGAGGAACTTTTGTATCACCATCCACAGCCAAATCCTCATCCCCCGGAAATGAAGAAAGAAGGTTCAGGTCTGGACATCTCCCACCACGGTTGGTGTGAGAATGGGAAGGCTCAGACTTCCTCACTCCCTCACAATTACCATTCCTGGGCCAAAGTCTCAGCTGTACAAGGTCTGGCCCAGAAGAAAAGGAGACCTTTGTACTATCCAAGCACCAGGTTTTTACACCTGATGGACTTTCAGCCCAGTTCTCCTTCAGCTTGAGAAAGTCAGGCTGTGATGGGCTTAAGTCTGTCTCCTGAGAAACTTACATCATCCAATGAAGAGAGTCATGGTGAACTAGGAAGGGAACATAGTCTTCTGAATAAAGTCTACTGGATAAAATCAACAAACATCTCTCCTCTGTCACTGGGGATACGGACAAAAATAAAGCAGTCTTTGCCTTCAAGTAACTTATTAGGTGGTGGCTCGGGTGGAGACATTCAGATAAGAACATACAAAATAAGTTGTCACTTTTGAGTAATGTCTGATTCTGTGAACCATACTGTCCATGGAGTTTTTAAGGCAAAGATACTGGAGTGATTCATTATTTTCTTCTCCAGTGAATTAAGGCAGCAGAGGTTAAGTGAATTGCCCAAGGTCACAGACCCAGTAAGTGTCTGAAGTCAAATTTGAACTCAGGTCTTTCTGACTTCAGACCCAGTGATCTGTCCACTGAGCCATCTAGTTGCCTCCCCAAACAAATAAATAAATAAATACAAAGTAATTGGGGGGGGGGGGTGAGAGCAAGTTGAACAATAGCAATGAGGAAATTAGAAAAAGATTTCTATAGAAGGTAGAACTTGATCTGAGTTTGGAACTAGAGAGAATGAAGAGAATTGGGTGACCAAAACAGGAAAACATTGCGGCTTCTCTTCTGGAGTAGATGAGACCTGTCTTTCTAGCCATTGATATCCCATTTAACCATTCAGCCTGCTAGCCCCTCCAGTTCAGTAAGTCTTGAATCTGATCTCATCAATCATCAATCATATGCTCAGAGGTACGAGGTGCTTGGAGACCATTCAACTCCCTCATTGTGCAGATGGGAAGGTAGAGGCCCAGGAATGGGAAGTATCCCACAGGTCACCTAGGAAGAAGGAGCAGAACCACAGGGATTTGAATGGAGGTCCTCTGGCTGGAATTCTAGCCTTCTTTCCATGGCACTAGCCCACTCATCTTAGCCTCTGAGCCCTCTCCATTTGCAAATTCCCTCTTTCTGTAGAGAGTAATATCATCCTCCCACTTACCCAGGATACAAATCCCAGTGCAATGTTTGGTCCAGCTCTATATTCACCTACCATATCCATTCAGCAGCCAGCAACAACAGTACTAAGGAAGCTTTCAGGTTCACAGAATGTTTTAAGTACATTGTATCATTTGATCCTTGAAATTCTCCTGGCTTTGGAGGAGTGTTACAGTATCTCAGTGTAATACCTGTTAGTATAGTGAGGAAACAGGGATCTAGTTCATCCTTTTAGACTTTAGAATTTGACATTACTGCAAAGGAATATGGGTCAGATATTGCTAACCAGCTAGCTAGATAGCCAGTAATTAGGTGACACTGTAGAGAGGACAGGCGTGGAGTTGAGAAAATCTGAGTTCACATTCAACCTGAGATATTTCCCTGGGGAAGTTACTTAACCTCTGTCTGCCTCAGTTTCTCCAACCACAAAATGGAGATGATAATAGCACCTGCCTCCCAGAATGGTTGTGAGGATCAACTTATATAATATTTATAAAGCACTTGTCGTGGTGCCTGGCACATACTAGGTGATTACTAAATGCTTGTTCTTTTTTCCTGAAGGACTATGGGAAATTTCCCATGGCAAACTTTGTTGCCTCTAGGCAGAACAATAGAAAGCACCTCCCCAGTGGCTGTAATCAGTGTATTCCCTTCAATATATTATGTTCCTAGAATTTTTTTTTAAAAGGCTGCTCAAAGTTTATTAGTTTCAGTTGAGTACAAAGTAAACCCATTACTGAGGCTGCTGAAAAGCACACAGGCGATTCAGATAGTAAAAAAAACAAACAATAGCAGTGTGGTTTCTTTTACTTGTTTTTTGGTGTTTTGCTTTTGTTTTCCTTAAAAAAAAAAAACCACACACACCCACAACTACTTCTACACTTAAGCAGCCTGTCTATTCTAAAGGAATAGGTGGGAGAGGGAAGGAGGGGAGGGGGAAATGGGCTCTGATGCCTAGCACACTTCAGAAGCAGGTGATCAGCGAGGAGGGTGCTGCTGCTCATGCAGAAGGCCCAGTGCTGGTCTTGCTGGGCTCACTGACATGCTGCTTCCTCATGGCCTCCTGAGCCAGGCCACAGGTGATCGTGCCATGAGCACCCTGGAAAGTTCCTGCGTGCTCTGGGGATTCCAATGCAGTTGTCATGAATGGATGACTCGACTTGCCAAAGAAGAAGCTTGCCCATCAGTGGCCTGGGTCTGATTTGGGAAGACCAGGAGAGTGGGGGATCACTTCCCCAGAGTACTCAGCACTTCCACAGGAGCTGTTGCTGGAAGTGGAACCCAGACGCCTTTGGTAGTAGTCATGGGTTGCTACAAGTGAACAGCTGGATGGGATTGCTGCCATATTGCTTGTTCTTCTTATGATGTAAACCTTAGTGGCGGCTCCCGAGTAGCCCCTGTCAGGTAGTGGGCTGTGGCGGAGGATCACCGGTGACCTGGCTCAGGGGAAGGGGGCGCTAGGCCACAGAGCCCATTTGTAAAGGAGATTACAGGAAGATACTCCACGGCAACAAAAATGCGAGAGTTCTTTGGGTTTGCCCTAGAATTTTTTGTATCGACCCTATTTGTCTTTCAGTTTTATACTATGCTCTTTCATTCTTTGTTTTCTCATTCCAACTATAAGACTATAAATTGAGCACCTCTTTTTAAGCTGGGGAAGGTCTTGGCTGTAATATCCTTTGGCATAGGCATGAACTGATACCTTGACCACAACTACAAAAAATCAAGAAGAAAAGAAGAAAAATGCAGAGTACTAAATAGATTCTTCAACATTAGATATTATTCCCATTTTCCAGATTAGGAGATTGAGGCACAGAGAGGTTAACTAATATGGCTATGGTCAAATAATTTTAAATGTCAAAGGTGGGATTTGAATTCAGATCTCTCCCCATTCCATTTCCAGTGCACCTTCTACTGCACCATTCTGCCAAGTCCAATTGATGCTATACCCACTATATCTCTCACCTTTGTCCTCTCCTCTCCAGCCTCACAACCACCACTCTAGCTCAGGCCCTCATTGGTTGACAGGATTAAAAACTACAGAGAGGCTGAGGCTTGGAGACTTAGGAAAGGCCAGTGAAACAAGTCACTAAGAGCCCATTGGTAAAATTGGAGAGAGCTGTTCAGTAGACTGGTAGGGACAGAAGCCAGATTGTGAGAGTTCAGAAGTGAGTGGGAGGTAAGGAGGAGGAGGCAATGAAAGGAGAGGATTTTTTTCTAGGAGTTTGTGAAAAGGAATTGAGATATGGGAGGAGAAACTAAGGGAAATAACAGGGTCAAGTTAAGTTGTTTGTTTTTAAGAATGAGGGAGATGGCATATCTGTAGGTAATAGGAAAGAGCTAATAATACTTAAGAAGACAGATACTAGGGATGACAGAGGTGAAAGAGAGAGAGAGAAAGAAAGGAGAAGAAGAGGAAAGGAGAAGGATGGGAGGGAAGCAGAGGGGAGGAGAGGAGAGATGAGAGATGATCAAAGGGGCAAGCTCTCCAGAAAGAGGCAGGAAGGGATGGAATCAAAGGAATAAATAAAAGGATTGGTCTTGGTAAAGAAAATGGCTGCCTCTTTCTTAGAAACTAGAGTAAAGGAGTAGAGAATAAGGGATGGTATTTCATGATTTTTGAGGTATGGAGTAAGGAAGAAGGAGCTCATGACAGAGAATGACCTTGGTTTCCTTAGTAAAGGGAGAGTTGCAGTCCTCTGCTCCAGGATCATCCAGCTAGTAAAGGAACTCAGGTCTTCTAGGCTCAGAGCTCTAGCTATTGGGCTAACTGAACTTAGCCCAGGAGTTAGTACATAGTTGGGAATAATTAATGGAAATTAATTGTAACTCCAACTATTAGAGTTGTCCTAAAGTGGAATGGGCTGCCATGGGGCGTCCTCCCTCACTGGAGAGAGTAAATGTAAGTGTCTTGAGAGCAGGAACTGGTTTTTTGTTTTTATTTTTTTTGTTTTGTATTCCCAATGCCTTAGCGCAATGTCTAACCTTTTTTTTCCTTTTTATTGAACCTGTGGTTTCATTGGCGTAGAGAAATCCTGTGAGAAAACTCCCTTGTCGCTGTTGGTGGACTTCTCTGCAACTTACAGGGTCAGAGGTTAAATGATTTGTCTAGGGCAGTGGTTCTCAACCTGTGGGTTGTGACCCCTATGGGGGTTGAATGACTCTTTCACAGGGGTCATAGGAGTCTCCTAAAACCATTGGAAAACACATATTTCCAATGGTCTTAGGAACTGAGACACAGCTCCTCTATCCATCTCTAGGCGAGTCCACCCACATGCAGATACACCCACATATGAGTATTAAAGGGTAGCAGCATTAGGAAGGTTGAGAACCACTGGTCTAGGGATCTTATAGCCTTTATCCATCAGAGATAGGACTGGAATCAAGGTCTTCCTGACTCTGAGCTTAGCTCTGCATGAAATACACCATACTTCTGCACAGCCTGTACTGGGGACAATGATAACATGCAAATGCTTGTTGTCTGATGGATATATTCATAATCTACAAAGTCTGAAGAGCCAGTTGTCAGAGATATTGTAGAGGCATTTCTTGTTCAGGTAAGAGTTGGACCAGATAGTTACTGGAGTTCCTTCCAGTTCTGAGGTCTGTGAGTGAAAAATGTCTAAATTTATCATGACACACATGGAGCTAAGGGTGGGGGTAAATGACCCAACATTCCACAACCTGGGTTAGTAGAGGGAACCTGGAGACATGGCAAAATGGTGGAGCACATGGCAATGCAGGGGATAATGGACAGAGTTCAAAACAGATGTCATATATCTCTCCAAAATAGGACTATCTCTGATCAAGTTTCCATTTAAAGAGGGTAGAGGGAGGGACCTATATTGACCTTCCCTTTCCTTGAGCAGAGGAGCTCAACTCCTACTTTACTAAGGATCACACACAGTAGGAAGAGGAAACAACAAAAGTAGAGGATTTTTTTCTAGGAGTTTGTCTGGCAAAGGGAATTGAGAAAAAGAAGAAGAGTTTAAGGGAAATAGCAGGTCAAGTTAAGGGTTTTTTAAGAAGAGGGAGGACATGCATATCTGTAGGCAAGAGAAAGAAACTAGTAGTGCTTAAGGAGATGTTAGGGATGACATGGGGAGAGAGAGAGACAAGAGAGAGACAGAGACAGAGATACAGAGAGAAACAGAGAAAGAGACAGAGAGAGACATCCACAGACAGAGACAGAGAGAGAGACACAGCGACAGACAGAGACAAACAGACAGACAGAGACACAGACAGAGAGACAGAGAGAGGAAAGAGGGAGAGAGGGAGAGAGGAAGAGACAGAGAGAGACAGAGTGAGAGAGATGAGAGAGAGAGAGAGCAAGAGAGAGACGAGAGAGACGAGAGAGAGAGGAAGAGAGGAAGAGACAGACAGACAGAGACCAACTATGTACTTGCTCCTGGGTTAAGTTCATCTAGATATGCATAGAGCACTGGACCTGGAGTCAGAAAGACGTGAGTTCAAAACCAGTCTTAGCTATGTGACCCTGGGCAAGTCACTCAACCTATGTTTGCTTCAGTTTCTTCATTTGTAAAATGGGGCAGATAATAGCACTTACCTCCCTGGGTTGTTGTGAGAATCAAATGAGATGATATTTGTAAAGCGCTTAGCACAGTGCTTGGCACACAGTAGGCTCTATGTGAATGTCAGCTATTTATTATTACTGTTGTTGTTGTCGTGATAGGGGCTAGCAGCAGGAAGATGGAACAAGACACCATCACTGCCCTCATGGAGCTCATAATCTAGGAGGGATGATCAGACCCACACACATAAGGGGTCATTGCACTGTGGTAGAAAGAACTCTGAATTTAAAGATAAGAGAGTTTAGGTTCAGAACATATGTTCTGCTACGCCCTGCCTGCCTACGTGACCCTGGGCAAGTCATAACTTCTCAGGGTCTCAATTTTCCCCACTTGTAAAATGGAAGGGCTGGAGTCTAAGTTCCCTCCAATGCTGTTCTAAACCCTATAGTCCTGTGTTCAAATAGCTATAATACAAGATAGTATATGATAAATGCTTAGGAAAGGTCAGAGGTCAGAGTGTTTGTGACCCCATGGCAAAAGAAGTCATTCTCTGACAGCTCCGAGACCATCCCTGATGTCCTTGAGACTACCAATTGACACCAAGCACCCGAACAAGTCCAAAGCTGGGTACTCGGCATCCCCAAGCATACGGCAGAATTTTAGATGACATTTATAGAATGCTTTATGATTGCTTCCTTGACCTCATTTGATATTCACATGTGCTCTGTGAGGCATTAAGTAAAAAAATATCTCCAGTTACCAGATATGGAAATGTCTGTAAATACCAAAAAAAAAAAAAAAAATCCAGGAAACACAGAAACAAACAAGGTGACTTTGTGACTCCTGATGAAAGTTAAGACACACTTTTAAAAAAAGGAATTGTAAATGCCAACAGTTTACAGTACCATTTAAAATTATTTACAATCTTTTTTTTCTTTTGTTCTTGTTTGAACATTTGAGTGTTTGTGTTCATCAGTGCAATACAGTGAATAGAAGGCTGGTCTTGGGGTCGGAAAGACTGGGGTTCAATTTCTCCTCTGTTACATTCTGGTTATGGGACAATGAGTTGGATACTTCAATGACCTCAGCAATCTCCCAAGGCTATAATTTGGCAGAGAGTTGCTGATGTGCATCAGTGGATAAAGTTTCCATTAGAAATTTCCTCCAATGAAGCCCAATGATAATTAAATTGCAAGTCCAGACTACCACTCTCCCCCTAAAAAAAATCCAAATAAGTATAGCAAGAGCAAGGACCCAGGTCACACTGTTAGTAAGAGGCAAAGCCAGAACCCAGACCTAATTCTTGCTTCAAGTCCAGCCTCACCACAGCTGCCAGAAGCTTAGAGAGCACTGTCCAAGGTTGCAAACTTTCTACTGGCCAACGGCTTTGCCTCTGAGCACCAAAACCTGGGGTTAAAGGCTGACGAGCCTCATGTACCAGTAAGTCACAGGATCCCAGGATTGAAAGGGACCTTAGAAGCCATTTAATTCAATCCAGACCTGAACACAAATCCCCTCTACAACACGCCAGACAAGCGGTGATCTAGCCTTTATTTGAAAACTTCCACCGAGGGACAACTCACTGCCTCCTTCAAGGCATTTCATTTCATTTTTGACAGTTCTTAATGGTTAGAAAATTCTTCCCTGTCATCAAATCCAAAATTGCTTCCTTGCAATTTTCACTCATTTCTCCTACTTCTTTCCTCTGGAGTCAAGTGGAACAAGCCAATTTCCCCTCAACCAAGACAGCCCTTCAATAGTTGAAGGCAGCTCTCATGCCCCACCTCCCAAGTCTTCTCTTCTCTAAAGTCCTCCTTTGACAGATCCTCAAGACTTTACACTCTGTGGAAGAAAGTGAAGGGAGAAAGAGGAAGCTCTCTGTTCATATAGTAGTTCTTGGGAAGGAGAAGTCAAGGTTGGAGTTGAGAAAAGAAAGAAAAGGAAGAAGGGCAGGGAGAAAGATGGGAATAAGGAAAAGAAGTGTAGGAAATATATGGTCTCCAGCGGCATGTAGTGTCTTTTTGGTCACATAGCCTAGTGAATTTCCATAGACTGAGTCAGCATTACTGTGATCAGAAGGACCAATTGGTCCTTAATTTCAAACTAGCTCTTTAAAATCTCATTGAATGCAGGTATGCCCAGGGAAGGGCACAAAGGGCTGAGCAGCAGCAATGGACTGAAATGATAGATAGGAAAATTTCAGATGGCCATCAGGAGAAATTTCCTGAAGAACTGAGCCATTCAAAAATGGCATTGGCCACCTTGGGAAGTGGTGAGTTCACCATGGAAGTCTTCAAGAAGAAACTGAATGATCCAATTGTCAGATACTAGGTAAACAGAGCATGGCACAGGAGAAAAGGCACTGACTTTTGAGTCAAAGGACCCAAGTTCTAATTCTGTCTCTGTAACTTAGAGCAAGGCAATTTTTATCCTTGAGTTGATTCTCAGTTTCTTCATCTGTAAAATGAGGAAGTTGGACTAGATAGCCACTAAGGTCCTTTCTAGATCTATGAACCTATGATTCTTCTTAAGATTATGGATTGGATTAAATGGATACTGAGCTCTCTTTCAACTATTAATTCTTTTTAAATATAAATTTAATTTTTTAATTAATGAAAATCTACCTTCTCTCCCTCTCAACCTCTCCCACTGAGAATGAATGAAAAACAAAACGCTTGTTACAAGCATAAATAGTCAACCAAAACAAATTCCCACATTGCCTATGTTCAAAAAAAATATATCTCAATCTGCACCCTCAACCCATTGCCTCTTTATCAGGAGAAGCATAATACATTTCAACATAAGTCTTCTGGAATTGTGACTGGATCACTATGTGGACCAGAATTCTTAAGTCACTACAATGTCATTGATACTGTACAAATTGTTCTCTCCTGGTTTATTCTGAATCAATTACTACAATTCTTCCCAAGTTTCTCAGAAGCCATAATCTTTACATCCTTTCTTATAGCCCAATAGTATTCCATCACATTCATTGACCATAATTTGCTTAACTATCCCTAACTATTAATTCTTGATTCTATGACACTTGGGTTACAGAACTAGGGTGTAATACTGTGCGTAAGAAAAACAAACTTCCTAACAATTAGAGCTATTTGGAAATGTAAGAGGTTGCCTTGAGAGGGTAGGGTAGTGATTTTCCCTTCCTTGGAGATCTTCAAGTAAAGAACAGATGACCAATTGTCTGGGAAATTGGAGAGGGGATTCTCACTGAGGTGCAGGCTAGACTAGATGACCTCTCAGCCCCCCTAGAACTCTTGAGCCCCTGGGATTCAGGCACAAAGGATGATGTCGGAGGTTCCCATTCATTTGGCATGACTACAATACTGGGATATGGACTGACTGCCCATCTGTCTCCTCTCAGACCTGTAGTGAGTGAGCAAATGTTCTTTCTCACTTATAACAAGAAGGAAATTATAGGTTATTCCCTGGGAACATGAGTAAAAACATGTACAAGAGACAAAAAAGTAGAAGGCTTCCGCCCCAGGCCCACCCCTTTCCCAAGCCACCCTCCTCTTTCCTGACATCTGAGCATGGGAGGGTGAGTTAAGCCAGGTGCAAGATAATGTACTGGAGGCCACACACCCAGATCCAACCATCCATGACACCTGCAGGACTAGAGTTCACTCTCTGCTTTGGACATCATCACAAAGGGCTTGACAAGCATTCTGTTTGTTAAATAAAATGTCCTTTTGGAGCTCAGTCCAAGAGCAAAATAGTCCCAGCCCAAACTGACCAGAGGAATAGGCCATAGGGCTGAGTCACCACCCAGGTTGTTTCACAACTCCTTTGTGTGTCAAGAAAGCTGATGGGGTCACTATGGATTACCAAATGTGTCTCCCCTCTCTCAGGGAACAAATTATGGAATATTGTCAGAGGCAGGTAAAAAAAGGAAATGAGAGGGGCAGCTAGATGGTGCAGGGAATAGAGCACAGGCCCTGGAGTCAGGAGATCTGAGTTCAAATCCAGCCTTGGACACTTAACACTAACTAGCCCCATGACCTTGGGCAAGTCACTTAACCCCAATTGCCCTGCCCTCCCCCCTCCAAAAAGCAAAAAAAAAAAATTTTTTTTAGATTTAAAAAAAGGAAATGAGGCCAGAAGTAGAGCTACCCAAAGCCCCGCCAACCTGGGAGGGCCTTGGGGAACCCATGGCAGACTCTTTCACTGACCTGAACAAAAGCCTTCTATACACAGCTCAGTTCCTCTTCTATAAAATGGGAACTAGTAATTGCAAAGGATTTGCAGAAGTTCCAAGACAGATATTTGTCAGTGTTAATCACTCCTATATTGTGTCACTTGAACAAGGTATTTCCCCTGTCTGGATCTGTTTCCTCTTCTGTAAAATAAGGGGGCTAGAAAAGATGAACTTTAAGGCCCTTTTAACTCTGATCAGTTAAGGTCCCTTCCAGCTCTGACATTCTGTGTTCCAAAGGTTCTCTGAGTTCTGATGTTTCATGTTCTAAGGACCCTTCCACCTCTGACACTCTTTGTTCTAAGGCCCCTCCCAGCTCTGACATCCTATGTTCTAAGGCCCCTCCCAGCTCTGACATTCTG